>OZ026616.1:12587649-12835149 GCA_964020975.1 Hermodice carunculata | reverse complement strand
TCGTCATATTGGATTTAATGCCAAGATAATGTAGACCAACATACAGATTGGCCATATTTACTGAAAGTTTCAGGGATCCTCTCTGGCAGTGAAAGGCTTTCAACCACAAGGTGCAAAGGGATTGGAAATATTCAGAACCCTCCATATACTAGTCATTCTGGTCTGCTAAATATGATATGAATTGTTGTACACATTGAATATCAACTCCATTATATTTGAAAAAAAAAAATCTGCACGCTCCATGATAACGACAACTCTGTCATTCATGTAAGCCAGATCAGTGCTATATGGAAGCCGCTTGTCAGTTTGCAATTTTCTAAATTCGTTTTGTCTAAGCATGGACAAATATACAATCTTGTACTCCAGAAACATCTTACTGCAAGCGTGGCTGAGATTGTTATATTTTTCATTGCTATGACTATTCTGATGTATTGTGGAATACGAATGTCCATAAGCTCCTCTTGGAAAAGTTACAGCGTCTTTAATCAGAAAACCATTTTTTTTCTTTTCTTTTCTTTTTTTTTGTTACCAAGGAACGGCTGGGTCTCCCACCAACAACCCTGGGCACCAACCACCAAGCTGAAAATGGGAAACGCACGTATGTCCACTGAACCAAATCCCTATTCTTGAACAAGAATGTTTCGATTGGTTCAAATGCCATAATCGACACGGTCCAGTTCCTGGTATTAAATCCAGTACGGTATTCGGTGTCCCAGATCGAATTGTATTGTTACTTTTCGCAGACTGAATGCAATGATTGCACTGTATACTTGTGTACTTCTTAATATGCTAATGTTTTAAGGGAATGAGGTACTGTATTACCTTGTGTTATTATTCTTGCCTTATACTGAAATTTGTCTACTGGTATATATGTAAGGTTTTGCTATATAACTAACAATTTCTTTATGAATGGTTGTAAAGATAATAATAATACTATTAATAATAATGGTATTGTTATTGTTGTTATAATAATAATAATAATAATAATAATAATAATAATAATAATAATAATCTATAATAATAATAATGATAATAATAATAATAATAATAATAATAATAATAATAATAATAATAATAATCTATAATAATGATAATGATAATAATAACAACAATAATAATAATAATAATAATAATAATAATAATAATAATAATAATAATAATAATAATAATAATAATAATAATTATTATTATTATTATTATTATTATTATTATTATTATTATTATTCCAATAACGACGACAGCAACAAGAGCTATAAGATGAAGGAAAATGATGATGATAATGCTTAAAATGATACTTTTATATTCGGAAATGGTGACTGGTAAACATGATCTGGAATGTTATATATGTATTATCTTTATACAAACAATGGTCTTTTAACTCCAACAATGGTCTTTTAACTCCTCTTACACAGTGCAGGGATCTACCCCTACAAACTAAAAATTGTAGCACTTATTCACGTCTAAAAATCGACTAGATTTAACACTTGGGCTAAATTTTCACACATGAAAGCATAGGGCCAACAGCAAATAGTGTCGACTTTAACTTAAGAAATGAAGGCACCAACCCGACTCTATCTGTTAAAATGCCTTTTTCAACACTTGACGTTGCTACAAAACAGGCAGCGTAGTTTATGGATAGCACACTCCCCAGTGAATCAAGAAAAGGTGATGTACATAACAAGATATCGGCGGGAATGATACATCTGTCAAAGGTTTCAGGATATAAAATGTTTGTATTGCTCGTATTGCACGGTGCTAAAAGCTGTTAACTGGATATTTATTGCTGAAAACATGATTTTACATCAATAACGTTATAACCTTTCATTGAAAGTATGTACATTAGTGCAGTATCTCTATAATCTTGAGGTAATTCCAAGTTTTCTAAATTAACTTTTTTTCTTTTAACAACACAGCAAATGACACAGTACACTTAAGTACAGATTGTGATTTATATCTGTAAGTAGAGAGATACATCAAGATGCACTTTTTACATATCTTTTTTGAAACCAAATACATGTATAAAGTTGTTGTTTTGAGCTGTTAACCAGACAGATAGCCTATAACAGAATTTCATTCTTTTCATATGGTGATCGAGTTTGCAATTTTGTAGTACAATATGTTTTCTATTTCAATTTATTTACTTAAAACTATAATAAAAAATTCAAGATTGCTTTTAACTGTACCTATTTTACTTAATAAATCATTTGTTTTCAGACATCTGTAGAGAAAAAAAAACTGAAAGGCTGTCAATTTGTGGACATGGTAAATTTGTAAACACACATAAAATGTGAATCAGAATCGTATCTATTATTATTTTAAGTCAACTCTGATTCCCGTTCAGAAAACACTGTCTTGGGCAGTTCTGTAGATGTGTCAAAATCTTATAAGTAAATGCTGTGACTTTTTCAATTGTTTTTAGCTTGTTGTTTCAAAGCTTACATTTATTTGTATTAACTACTACATAAATATATAGCCATTTTCAGCAAGCAAATATTCCACCTTATTCCCTCCTTCTTTATTCCAATTTTCCAAGATAGAAAGAAACCTTCCTTGATTCAATATAATCGTTTTACTATATATATATATTGATCACATATTTTTGTGCAGTGTCCATATTTTTTTCAAAGTTTATTTTAAACCATGCAACTAATACCTCTTTCCAAAATTTATTATTTTTCTCTATAACTTTCTTAGAGCTAAATTTATATTTCCACAAATCTGATGTAAAATCAATAAAGTGTTTTGCTAACATTGTCCATGAAGCCATATCAGAAAAATCTATCTTTTTTATCCAGTAAAGTTTCATTGACAAAATATATGTGAGGGACGTGTCATCCTCCCCAGTTTTCACCATCTATCATAATATTTCTTTTAACCAAATCTTTTTCTATTCCATATGTATAAAAACATTTCAGAATTTAATTTTTGAATATATTTCTCTTTTGGACTAGGCAACACATAAGCCAAATAAATTGACCGAGGAAGAGCTTACAATTTCATTTTTTAAATCCTACCTATCAGTGACAAGTCTCTGCTTTGCCAAATATTTAAACTTTTTTTTTAAATTTTAATATTTTGTCTCTGAAGTTCGAAGAAATTATGTTTTATTATCAGTAAATATTGTTGTACCTAAGATAGTTTCTTTATCTGTTCATTTCATATTAAATTCATCTAATAACACCTCTTTACATATTTTGCTTTACCCATTTTAAATATTTCTGTTTTGTCGTAATTCATCTGTAAACCTGACACTCTTTGAAACTTGTGAAAAACCATCATCGCTGAGCAGAGAGATTCTTTATCATATTCTCTAAATAAACTTGTATCTTCTACATACTGACTGATTTTAAATACTTGGTCTAGGCTTTGAATACCTTTGATATGTTTGTTCTCTCTTATTTTTTTTTTAGTTAAAGGTACTACACATAAAACATACAAGTAGGGTAATATAGAGAACCTTGACGGACACTTCTCCTCAGTGTGATAGTTTCGCTTGTCTAACCATCATGGATGATACTGGTTGTAATATTTTTATACACTACATGTAACCATCTTCCCAAAGTTGGGCCAAAGTTTGGTGCATTTAAACATTTCTTTACAAAATTCCACTCCACGCAATGAAAAACCTTGTCAAAATTTACTGCACTTATAGGAGTTAGAATGTGTGTCCTCAGTATCCTGAATTAAGTCCAATATTTTTCTTATGTTTTTACCAATATACTATTCGTTCAGAAAACCAGTCTGAATCCGGTGACTTATTTATTTTATATGCAATTAATTTTCCTGGTATTTTACGATATACTTGTTTTAATGATACTGGTCTCCAATTTGTAAAATATAATTCTTTTTGGGGGAGAAGAGTCAATATTCTATGGTTCTGGAGTTTTGATAATTCTCCAGACTGAAAAACTTTAGCCACTGCCTTCATAAAGTGGATTGTAATGTCATTCCCCCAGAATTGTAAAATTCAACAGGTAGACCACAAATGATTTCTTTTTCTGTTAATGGGCTTTCTGGGCTTTCTTTGTCGGTATTGTTAATTTTAGAACTATTTTGCAAGAAATATTGAAGTTCTTCTATATTACCATTTTCTTGTCTTGAAGTACATTAGTAATTCAGTTCTTTTCCCATTTCTGCTGGTTCCGTTAATAATTGTCAACTGCGTGAAAATAACTTCTTAATACATTTTTTGCTTTGATTTTCTAAATTGAAGAAATATTTTCTCGGTTTCTGACCCAATTCATACGGTCCGGCTCTACTTCTAATTATAACTCCTTTTGCTTTTTCTTCTACCAATGTTTCTAATCATTTTTCTTTTGTGTTAATTCATTCTGGTTCCGTTCATCTGAGGCAACATCTGGAATATGTTGTTGTCAATTACTAATTTCTTTTGACAATTTTTCAATCTAAATTTCAAAATCGTTTTTCTCTTTTGAGGCATAAAATGTAGTACTCCTTATTTCAGCTTTGATAGATCCCACAATAGTCTATTGCTGGTCTGTGTATTTCCATGTCTATCTACTATTTTTTCAATAGATTCCTTTATGAAATTTGTGTAGTCTGTATCTACTATATGAGAAGTGCTTAATTTCAAGATTCCAGGTCCTCTAGGGTGAGTTTCAAATTTGATTGAAATAAATACGCAGGAGTGATCAGTACGGAAGCCTGGAACTATTTTTGATTCCTCAGCAAGTGAACTTAATCCAAATAAAATCATGAAATAATCCAACCTGTACTGCGTCAGTGAAGATCGTTTATTGTGCCATGTATACTTTCTACTGTCTTGATTTTGTTCTCACCATACATCCACCAGTTCAGTTTCTTCCATTCAGCTCTTTATTACAGCCATATATTTACAGTGTGTATTTATTTCGCCGCCAGCCTTGTCCATTTTGGTGTATAAAATATGATTGAAATCCCCACCTATGATTCTATTGTCCTTTGGTATATTTTCCACAATCTCGCTAACTGCTTCAAACAAAACTTGATCATCATTATTAGGACAATACACTCCTGCCAATGTTAATCTCTGATCATTTATTGACAATTCAAGAATAACATTTTTGCCCAAGTTGTCTGCTATTTTTATGCACAATTAAACTAAAGGTATTTTAAAAGGATACACAAACTCCTCCTGCATCATTATTTTTGTGTGTGAAAAATACTTGAAGTTGCATCCCCATTCGTTGGTCCACTGTTTCTCACATTTTAAAGTATTATGAGTTGCTTGCAATATGAAAATAGAGTGTTTGCTTTTATATAATATATTAAAGAGCTCTCGTCCTTTTTCCGCTGGTCATCCCTCTCATATTTAAAGTATAAAAACCAATTTTAGGCATATTTCTTAAAATTCTTTATTCTGTCGTTATCTAGTACAGAAAAAATTACTGGTTTCAGATTATAAAAATACTTCATGTATCTCTATTTTTTGCTGTTTTGATGATTATAAGAGTTCTTGTAGTAAAATAATACCTAAATACTAACGTCCTTCGGAAGTCAGTTTGCAAAAACATCAACCTCCGGTTCGGACACATGTTCAATAAGGTAGGCATGCTCCACGTCTATAGCTGTTATTAATTCGGAGGTATTGTAGCGGTTTACAAGCGGGAATAATGCCTGAACCATGATCAAAATACAAATTGTGCGAATTTTTTGTGCCCCTACAACTAAGGCACTTATGATTCCCTTAACTCTAACCTCTGGGTTTTTTTCATAATCTGGTATCTATCACAACTAATTAAGCAATTCCAACATACAAAAACGAATAAGTCGAATTGAACATAAGACAAACTCCGCTCATTCCAGTCATTTTTCAAGATGAATGATGTAACAAATAAACACGGAACACTGAACTCTCCTCCCTCCCCCCCCCCAAAAAAACCCAAAGGCCTAACCCCTATAAAATCTTAAAAACAATAAATAAATAAATAAATAAATAAATAAATAAATAAATAAATAAATAAATAAGTAAATAAATAAATAAATAAGTAAATAAATAACAATCAAACAAAAAGAATGTAACAAACAGACAACCGACAAACGAATTACACATTCCTGATTAAAAGACAGGGGTATAAATATTATTGCTCCGCGCAAGCATTGAGAGTCTCTCAGATCCGACAGTCTACGATATTACGCTTCAAATTTATGCATTTTTTCACAAATTGCAATGCTCATCATATGGATGTATAATTCCGAATTGCTATCGAGCATCAAAGTATTCATGTATCAGTGCTGACAAAGGATGTCTCAAGGTGTCTTTTGTTCCATCAACAGCAATTGAGTAATTCGGGCCAATGATAGAGAAAATATTTAAATGGTTACCTTTCCTTGATTTCTTTGCCTGATGAAACTTTCTCGGAAAATATAAGTACATCACCAGTTCGTGTCTTATGGTCGAGAATGGGCATTGGTAGCATTACCAGAGCTCCGACCAGGTAACAGAGTCCTGAAAAATATGCAAAGAAACGCTATATTGACAAAGCTGACATTAATGTAAGAACTACAGAATATAGACGAATAATATTGCTTAAGTTTTCGGAGAAGCGAGATACACTTTAGAATATGGTGTTTTAGCAACCGAAAGAACCCAAACCAACCTATAAAAATACATAACTTTCCGATTTTAGCAGTTTCTCCCAATTCAATAGCAATCGGTTAACATAACTCTGTGCAGTGGCATACAAAGGGTATGATTCATCATTGTCAGGCCTACAGCAGTTAGGAATTTAAAATAGACTAGCGCTCGCGGCTGTAACACAACATAACTCTATACATATGCACATATAAATAGGGGCCCATATAAAACAAAGATGCCAACGATCCATTCATATACATGTATTACTAAGTGCTACCTTTATTTTACAGTCATGTGCTGACCTGGTACCCTGGTACCCGCCCGCAAAAGTTACTATCTGTGGGTATCCGGGTTCTGAACTTGTACCCGGATACCCGCAACTTTATATCCTAATAATGCCAGAAACGTCACAACATTTCTAATTTTGTGCACTTCTAGTCCGTTACAGCAATCCAGGTACAGAACTCAATTTCTACATTTGAACATGTACATTGGCATCGTTCTTTGCAAACTGGGAAAACGCATCAACGTAGCTCATTCACTGGGCCACTAGCGCAATTAAGTGAACATGTACATGGCATCGTCACCTAATCCCAGGCGTGCTTCAAGTTAAGTATGGAACTAGAAAAGAAGATTTGCTTCTAAGCAAATCTGTGTGCCTTCAAAAGTTGTAAATATTAAATGGTACAACTTTTGTCCTTTTGTACTTCACACTCCATTAAGCTTATGGCTGGACGAAAATTCCAAAGTCCAAATGACCTTGACCTTTGACTTTTACAGGTCACATGTAAATTGCAAAAATGTACAGTGTTACAATACCCACAATTTAAGTCCAACATGATTAGAATTGGATAGAAATTGGCCGAGTTATGGCTGGGTGAAACCTTCAAAGGTCCAAATGACGTTGGCCTTTGATCTTTAGGGGTAGCATGTAAGTTTCAAAATGAGCAGTGTTACAATAGCTACACTTTGATCTCAACATGATCAAAATTGGATAAAAATTAACCAAATTATGGCTAGAAGAAAGCCACCATCGAAAGTGGCATTTGACCTTAAAATGACCTTTGACCTTGAGATGACCTCTAACTGAAGTTGACCTTGACGTTTAGAATGGCATTTTGACCTAAAATTGATCTTTGACCTTGACATGACCTTTGACTTTGACATGGCCTTGACATTTGAGATGACCTTTGCCTTGCTATGATCGAACTCCTATACACTCGGAACCACACCTACTATAATATATAAGATAATGAAGATTTAAAACTTCAATTAGCCCTCATTTTCATAATTTTAAAAAGCATGACCTCTCATTATAAAAAGGCGAGACTTCAGAAGTATAATTATGCGAAGTTTGGAGTTTCTACGTGTAATACGTTTCAAATGAAATGTAGAACAAATTTGCCTGTGAATAAAGAAAGAAAGACACAAGAAAAGAAAGACAGAAAGAAAGAAACACAATATGTCGGTGTTGGCACACAGACATAAATAGTGAAAAGTATCTTGAACCAAAAGAGATGTGCATTTAGTCTAGAGTGGCCAAGCCGTAACTGGGTTTGACAGATTTGTGGAAAACGTTTCCTATACGATAAATAACCAGGCTCAGTATCAACGGACGATAAAGTGTTTTTCACGGTGGATGTGCATATTTCGAGGGAAGCTGACTGTCTGATATCGAGGGGTAGATCATTCCAAAGTGCAATACAAGCAGCAAAAAAAAAAAAAAAAAAAATGACGATAACGCTTGGTACGTAATTTTAGTATTCTTACTTGTCTAATTTGATTCGTGTTTCTCAGAATTAGGTTAGTATTGCGCACTAGATCATTACGTTCATTTAAATGTTTAATTTAGTGGGTAAGGCACTATTACAGAGCCAACATGCAGTTTCCCATAAAGTACCTGATTAATAAATGATTACTGTGTGAAAATCCGAATATTTATGCTCGGGTACCCGAACAGGTGCCCGGGTAATTTTAAATACCCGTTATCGGGTACGCGGGTTGTAAAATTCACTACCCGTTAATACACTATTTTACAGATCAACAAGGTGAGTCACAATTGTAACGTAGATATAGAAATATCCTGTAACGAACAGCATATAAACCTAAACTTGTACATATTCTGTCAGTCAAGAGATTCCACTGCTCATGAAGCATGACCGTTTGATATAAAAAAAAAATATATGCTAGCATGTCTGCTGTTTTCGGGTGCTCGGGAATCATGTAAGGGACTGCAGGTACCTTTCGTGCACCGGACCAATACCGGCTTTCCAAACAGTATTACAATGTGTGCGCGCAATCCCAAAATTGATGTACAGACACATGGTGGCCATGGTATCGTGATTTCATAACTACATTTCTAAGATTATAAAATATACTAAAACATAAGCAACTTAATATTTAAATTTGCTGAGCAACGTAACAGCTCCAAAAATAGTCAAAAAAAAAAAAAAACAAAGAAAAGAAAAGAAAGAATGGGATCTTATCAGAAAGAAAGAAAGAAAGAAAGAAAGAAAGAAAGACATCTTACAAAAATTGTACATGTCTCAGTCTGCACATTGTGTTTTAGTAGCATTGCCTTAAACATTTTGTTCCAAGTGTGAACAATTGTAAATTGATTGACAATATAGACGCACATGTCATTAAAACTGAGAGTCGAAACATAACTTTGAAGGAGATCAATGTTGCTAGTATTTTACAAATTTCGGATTTAAAAAATCTGGCAAAATATATTCCAAACGCACAGTTCAGTAGCTGGTGAAAAAATTATATGTTGTCCCTGGAATTGGGATACAGGGACAGTACGTATATATTGTCTGGGATCTTGAAAAAGTAAGACAAAAGTGTTGGTACTATTATTTTTAGTAATTTATATTATGCTTTTATGTATCCATATCCTACATTTACAGTTATGCTACTTGAGTCTGTAATAACATATCCAAATTGGATTATTCAATTTAATTCCAAAAGAAAATTGTACAAATATTTCATACTGCGAAACGTTTCCATGATTTGTGTGTTATGAATTTTGAATCTACAAATGTTTATTACGGGTGCATTAATGTATAAAATCAATAATAGTCACCCTCCAAATATTTAAGGGATTTACGTTGAAAACTAAAATAGTTATAATTATGATACGAGATAGAGAACATAATTTACACATTTCTAATAATAGTACCAACATCAAATTATATGCTCATAAGTGATGTGACTGAATGAAATTCGACTGCCTATAGGGTATACATGTAACTCCCGCCTGTTCATCTTTCTAAAAGTAGAACAAATATTCTAATGACGCAGATTTATATTACAACACTTAAAATACACATCAGGTCAGATCAGCTTTGTTTATTTTCCATCTGCACTATGCACTATTTATAATTTGTTATTCAATGACTGATATAATGGGTTCAAGAAGTTAAAAGAGTACCCCGTGTTTGAGTATTTCATACCTAATATGGAAGCATTAGCAGGTGTATATTACTGGTTTGAACAGAACTAGAGCCCAATCTTTGAATTCATTTGATTGACATTTTGAAAATTGTGGATTCCCCACCTAATGGTTTGTAAATGAGAATAGTAATCGGACGAGCTGGAGGGGGGGGGGGGTAATAATATATATATTTTACAAATATTACATAGCATCAATAATCACATGATATATGCTGTACTGAAAACACATGGCCGCGATTCATTTTGATATCCAAATCAAATATAAATTTGTGCGAATGTCCAACAATGCATTGCCCCCTGTTCGAAATGGCGCTCACCAATACATTCATAATTTGCCATGATATCGTGTCAAATTTGGATTCGTAACTAACGATGATAACTGCTTCAGACACAACCAACGCATGTAAATTGTCACGTAGTCTGTTGTTGTGGTCCAGTGTATCTCGGGTTTTACCGGAGAGCCTCCAGATTTGTCATTGTACTTTTTATGTTAGATACTAAAAAGTTTTTGATCAATTACTTTTGATCAAATGCAAGTATATCCAGACTAAAGCCTCAAAAGCCATACATAATTCAATAAGCACCCTTTGTTATGCTGACGCACAGTTCGTGACAATTAAGGATGATATAGTAATTATTGTCATCATCAAGACACGAAATGGATGTTTAACTACCAGGCTGGAAGTGGAAATCAAGATTAGAAGAAGGACACTCGGAGTGTATAGAGTTGCTTTTAAGCAGGACCCAGCTGCCTTATACTGCAGGGAGTGAATAGGTAGTGATAGATTTCAATTTCAAAGAGGATACATCTATATTCAAGGATGGGCTGTATGGGGCGGGTGCAGTTTTACTATTAAATACGAATTTGAAGATATCTTAAAATAATCCAGGATATCTTGAAATAAATTATAATATCAGAAAATATCTTTAATTCAAGTAATTGATATATACATATCCGTAATAATTTGAAAAGATATCTGGAATTTATTCTTACAATATCTTCGATTCTATAAAGGAAACATAAATTCTGCTTTTCAAGAAATTTTTAATTGGATTAAAGTTATCTGAATTCTATTGAAGAAATCTTGAATTCATTTCCAGATATCTTGAATTCAATTAAAATGTGTTGAACTTTCAGATATCTTTAATAGCCTAAGATATGCTTAATAGAATTTAAGATACCATTGAATAAGATACATTGCATTACCCCACCAAACACATGATCGACAATTTTTCATTTCAAAATACTAACTCCTCCCTTGACTGTTGAGCCAACCAGACAGCCTCATTATGTCAAGTCCCTCATAAATGTCAACAAGCCTGTAAATAAAGCGGTAAGTTTCTGAAGTATCAATGATGCGAGTAATATGCTGGAGATGGCTTTTACAATCATAGAGGCAGCACCTAGCAGCAAGATACCAAGCGTTCAATCTCATCCTGATTATGCCGAACACATGATCTACATTGTGAGCTTTGCCGTCAGTAGCGCCATGCATGTTCACCATGTTTGTTTACCACAGGTAGTGTTGCTATCCGGGAAACATTTCCTCACTTAACGCAAAATTATGCTTGGACAGTTATCCGCGATAGGCCCAAATAAAATTGAAAAAATCTTCCATTTTCAAGAATTACCTGCTAGATAAAAGCTGCTGTCGTAAGACCCGGTTATATCAAGGAGGCAACCTGCAAAAATACATGCAACACATTCTATTATGACGATTTTGACCACATTAAGGCTACATTTAGAGTTACAGGTGATTAAATTTCATCAATCATTTTAACATACGCATAACGTAATAGAAAGCAAGCTTAGCATGACCTCATAAGTCCTTGGCATTTAATATAGGTCAAGTTCAAGCTTTACATCTACAGATCCTTTTTTGTTTCAAGAGATTTGTAACAATGGTGTTCTTGACTTATTGACATATATGGAAAATTAGCGTTAAAGTAACTATATTCTATACAGTTTATATTTCTATTGTGGATTCCCATTGAATGGAATCACAAATGTTAGGGTATTAACCACTTTGTTAAAATAGAAAGTACCGGCTCATTTTCTCAATATTGATCAGACTTTCAGTCCCCTTTTTTATTTTATTTCCCCTGAATTGTCATGAATGGAAAGATGGAACATCTAGATGGTTCAACACAAACCTGAAAACCAATGACTGCTTCTTACGTGACCCTATCATGGAGTTCAATAGCTTACCTGCAACCGTAGGTCCAATTAAAAATGCAATACCATTGACTACCATCTCCAGCCCAAAAGCAGTGGGAAGCAAACGCAGCCCTATGTAGTCTACTGTCACTGGCGCCAGGAGCGCATTGAACGTATTGGAGTAGAAGCCCAAAAGACTGACATAAAACATACGACCAAGTTGAGTATAGCTGATGGCCGGAGCCAAAAGCAGAATAAATGCACTGATCCCAGCCGTCGATAAGTAAAGAATCAAGCTCCCTATGTATCGGTTGTTTGCAGCGACTCCAACAAAGAGACGACAGATGATACTCCAAATGCCCATAGTAATCAACAGATAATTCCGTTCTATGCTTGAAGCGCCCCTGGCGGCAACAAAGGCAGTGAAGTGAACATGAGCTGCTGATAAACCAGTCCCGATGAAAAGCACACTGACACAGATAATTAAAAATCTCCCATCCTTGAGGCTCTTCATGCTGTCGTAAAAACCAAGAGTATCGTTATGTGTTTCACTATGGGAAGTTGGAATTGGTCGCATGAGGGCGCCGCAGACACATATTTGCAAGTATGATGCACTTTGAACAACTAATGCCATTCTTACAGAGTAAATTGCACCTATTGTCTGCATAAGTGGTTGCACAATCATCATGGCAAGGCCAGCTCCCACTGATGCTAACCCTAATGCTAAAGTTCTGTATTTCCTGAAGTAAAAACCAACTATGGTAACAGTTGGTACATATGCCAAACCAATCCCGAAACCTGTAAATGAGACAAAACAGACCTTTAAATTACAAAAAAGAAAAAGGTTGGGAGCCAAAGTGCCGTTATGCTTGTGTTTTTAATAACCATCATAATAGATGCATATAATAATCTGCATGCCATACGTCATAAAATGAATTTAGAAGATCTTTCATGCAAGATCGAAACTTCTTCAGTCAGGCACACAGATACACTTTTAATCAACTTTGGTCGGGCTTTTATGACATAAATAATACGATGATTCTTATTTAGTTGTTTTGGGCTTTATTCATCTTTATGTTCCTACTACATGTATATCATACGTTCCACCATGAAAAAGTACTGCTAGTCTGTATATGCATCAATGACAAAATAAAATCCATTCAGCAGATTCTTTTTAGGATATTGAAAACTACATTCAACCTACCAGTCACGTGATAATTTGAGTCGGAACAGTAAAAGAATTACCGCGAAGCTATGAAGAATTGTAAGTTATTTTCCCGGATGGCATAGTGAGAGCTACAGAGCCCCCACCATGATCTGCATATTTGGCTGCACAGCTGACCGTGTTGTGATGATAAAATGTCCTTTTCGTGCTTGTAATGTACACAAAATTGAAATATTGCTATCTTTGGAATAAATATTTCCTTTTCCTTTTCATTTCTTTCTGAAATTAAAATAAGCTAATAGATGTTTCGATGAGGCAAAATCCCATCATTTTAATTAACGATTTTCTGACGAGTTTAAAACAGGGAAACAGTTTCTACAAAATCAACTCCAAAGTATCTCGAAGAAGAATCTTCAAGGATAGAACTTTCTGGAAAATAATGATCATATCGAGTTTAAATTCGCAGAACGCACTTTTAACGCAGATCACTGGGTGATTTACCATAGTTTGAATGCAACCTCCTACCCCTCAGCATGTCCCTTGAGATCAGTTGCTCACAGAAGTCATGATTAGTACAATTTGAAAGCATATGCAGGTCAGGATGATGTTTGGGTCAAAGCGTGTAGGTCGTGTGTGTGTTTGTCTGCGTGTGCGTGCGTCAAGTCGTACTCATTTCAGCTAAAAACATCTTTTACCTAACTTTTTTTATTTACAATACCAACCTGACGAAATTTATTTTTCCAATTTTGACCACCAGGATCGCGCGACGAGATTAAACGGTTTTTCGGGGGCAAATTGGACATCACTATCAGCGGGTCATTGACAGCCATATTAAAGTGTACAGACGTGAAGAAAGGGGGGAGTTTGAAAGAGTGTGTTGATCAAGTAAAAGCTGCACTGTGCCTGAAATATCCCTGTGTGCAATTGCAAGGTACCAGGCTGTAGCGCCGATACGCACAAATTGTCGATTCTTGACACATATCCATGGATGTGTCGGATTACGTTCCACAGTTTCACAGTTAAGGCTCCGCTGTGGTCACGATTGCGTGTCCATAGCGTGTCCCACTCGGTAACAGCAGACCAGCGTAACTATGAATTCAGTCATCCGCGCGATCGTCACCATGTGGTGGCAAAAGGGAGAACTAAGATTTCGTTAGGCTCACATTAAAACACGCGCAAATAAGCTTCCCAATCGATACAGACGCGAGTGCCTATTCCTTCCAGTATGCATCCCTACAAGTATCCCTTGTATGTTTACTTGATTCCCTAATACCAATCACTATATATCCCTTAGCACATTTTCCCAATTCATAACAAACTATGCTTAAGTTTTATCAATAATAACCGAAGGCTCCGTATCCCACCAGTGTGGCATGCGAGGTTTTGTGGAAGCAAGGAGTCTACACCTGATTTGTGAAAGTTGCATTATTGTTCGATACAAACGGTTTTGGTTAATGGTTAATGCACGTTTATTGGCTTGATGTATTCTACTTGCGGAGTCAAGTTAATGTTGGACTTGGTTCGTTACACTGCAGAGGAAGTATCAAGTACGATCAAATATACCATCCGTACTTTGTATTACTTTTATTTATACCTTGACCTCAAAAATGGTAATCATCCATACGTGTTTGCAAAACTTTCATAAAAAACTGGTGCTTAATATTTATAAATTACCACCAAAGGCTCCGTATCCCACCAGTATGAACACAAAGTTGTTGGTCCAGGCAGAGAAAAAGGTGCCCAATGCTGCAATGAGGCCTCCCGCCATTACCGTTACCCTCCACCCGAATCTGTGTGTCACCAGGCTGGCCAGTGGCCCTGTGGGTTCAAAAAAAAAAAAAAAAATCAAAGTAAGAATTTCTACCATTAAAATTGTCAATTTACATAATGTGCAGATATACCATTATTTTGTAAGATCGTTGCTGTCAGGTGACGACACACTCACTTGTTGGTATTGGTAGTCAGAACGGTATATGCTTTTATGAACTGCTGGAATGCTGCAACTCTCTACCCTTTTGCCAAACAATATAAGCATTTATTTTAAAAGAGATTTGAAAAATGAAGATGTGTATGTGAGGTTCACCTGTCTCAGCACATAACCCACTGGATTCATGCTCATGGTTGATTACACGTGCATAAAATCTGACATGACGTCTACACAGTTCTTTTGCAGGGATGTATTGTGGAGTGCAATCGTGTCATGGCTTTCTTGTTCTGTTACATCTCTCATAAACTGTGTTTCTTTCATTGTACACTGATGCTAAACAGTGTCCTTTATTTGGGTATAAAATAGGATTAGATAGGGTATGTATTACTTTGGTAAAACTTGGGGTAAGGTTTCAGTTCCCCATCAGCTGTCGAACCAGTAACATGCAGCATGCCAAGACTTTCAACCTCAGACCGGGCTAGAGCCATTGAGCGAATTGGGGTTGATAAACAGTGCTGCGCGGTGGCACGGCACTGTGTGCAGGCATTGCATCGGTACCATTGTTGACCCGTGGCAGAAGCTGTGGCATACCGATGATGTGGAAGACTTGGCAAGGCAGGGAAAATCAAAGATCACTACCAGGCCGTCAGGCCATTTTATTGTCACAACAGTCGATAGCTCTCGAAAAAGAACCAGTCCTAATATTCGCACAGACACCATGCAGCCCATCCACATAAAAAAGAAGTATTTCCGACCAAAAAGTGAGACAAAACTTGCTTGGCCAGGGCCTAAGGTCCAGATGCATGGTTCAGAAGCAAAGCCTCCAGTCTCGACACAAAGTAGCTAGGTTGAATTGGCCAGGAGAACACATGTACATCTACAAGAACATAGCAGTGGTCCACGGTTTTCTTTGGAGATGGCCGCCATTCATGCGTCGACAATAATGAAAGGTGACTGAAGGTTTAGAGAAGGCAAAGGGAAAAAAGGGTGCCTATTGTGTCAGCACACTGTGCCCTATGTAGGTGGCAGCATCGTGTTATCAGAAGGCATAGTATTGGGTTGTATGGCGGATGAGTGTTTCCATATACAAGAATTCCAGCATCTATACTCAAATTTAAATTGCTTGTCACAATTCGTCACCCTTTCAATTTTTTCCAACATGGAGTGATTCTTCATATTACCTGATACAGCCAATGTTTTAAGTGTTTATAGCTCCCATGAATAATGAGTTAATAACACTTTATATAAGATTATATAGTGTTTGCATGATAAAGCCATTAGTAAAAGTTTTGTTTTTAATTTTGGTGAAAACTAACTGAGTGGAACGGGTAGGCTGTGTGCCAAAAAATGCTTGTGTCAAATCAGATGCTATGGAGAAAATTTGTGAATAAACAACTTTTATAAGAGAATCTCATACACACAACTGGCCATTATGTATTCCCACACCTCATGGTGTGTCAAAATGTGGTGAGAAATTTAAGAAAAGAAATATTCTTTGTGCCAATGGTTACTTGAAAATCATTTTCAGTTATGTTCAAATGGGTGTAACAGTTGTCCATCAACTTTGAACAACATGTTTCTTAACCATGTTAACTTATTCTTTGATAAGTTAACCTAGTTTCTTTTTTACTACTGGCCAAAAAAAACCCGGCACCCTTGCGTCAACATTGGGTATGTGCGTGTGGCATTTGTTTATTTTAATGTACCAGTGCTTTAAATTACCTCTTTCGGGAGAATGTGGTGGTCCTGAAAAGGATACTTTTGTTTGAAAGTTGCACACATCAGCGGCGGGTATAATCACCACACTTCTTCATGTGAGCCTGGACCCTCCTTGGGGTGCTGTTGGTGAGCTTGGCTTTAACAACCTGGGAAATTTGGTTCCACTGGTCCGTGAGTTACTGTGCCAGTTAATCCAGGGTGGCTGCAGGCTTGTCGTACTCATCCTTGGCTCGAAGGATAAACATATACCACAAATGTTCAATGGGAGACAGGTCAGGAGATCGGGCTGGTCATAGCAACACTAGGATGTTGTGACTCCAAATATACTGCACGTTGACTCGCGCAGCATGGCGCTGTATTGTCATCGTGCTGGAACAGTATCCCGCGATCTTGTTGGAACCATATAGGGACTGTTGGCGGAATCTCATCCATATTGCGTTGGCCTGCTAAAGTCCCACATACCCCTGTTCTTTCTGTAACCATGAATGCCTCCACATCAAGATGATGCCTCCTCAATAGTGGTCATGTTCCACCATACATGCATTCATAAACCTCTCTGAAAGGCATACAACTAACCCATATCATGGAATTCAAGACAAAATCGTGATTCGTCAGACCACACCACACTCCTCCATTGGTCTCTGGTCTTATCACCGTGCTCCTGACACCAGTGTATCTGTGCAGCCTTGTGTGCATGACTGAGAGGATATGGATGGCAGGTTGGTAAGACCTCAGTATGGTTGACACCAGTTTCAGTTTTCCTCTTGTATCCTCTTGTATCTTCAAACTGGTCCCACCACCTCTGTACTGCTGACCTGGAGCACCCCTTTCTCCCGGCAATCTCACACTGGGAAGGACCATATAGATTACATTGATCCCTGTGTTGTAAGGAACCCATTATATAGCCCATAGACACCCCAATATCAGTCACACTTTTCACACCGTTGTGGCTGTTATCTCATTTTCAAGGTATTTTGGTTTCAGGTGACTGCTCAGGCATACTATCAAGTAGCCGGTCCATATTACATAAGTGTTCCTGAAACACTCCTATTTTCTACACAAATTTAATATTTAGAATAGGCCATGTTTCACCAATGGGGGTTGTCTTTTTATAGTCAGGTGTATATATTTTCTCAGTGTAAAGCCCTGACTGGGCCATTGGATTTCAGCTGCCCCTTATTAATTTTATACCACATTCTTGTTACGAAATTGTCGATGGTAAAACTACAGATCGGTTTCTTGAGAAAGGAACAAACACTATTTTATGTTGAAGGCGAATAGTTTGTCAAGTCTAGCAGTGGTTATCCAGGAAAAAAGTAGATATCACATGCCTGCATACTAACGCATTCACATGTTGGTACAATGTGTACAGCATTTTGCACTAAATACAGAGGAATATAGACTCAAGAATAATCTTATTTCCAGTAGAGTGATAACAGGTCTCAGCGCAGTTCAGTTGAATGAAAACGCAAATGAACTCGACGACATGGAAACCTAAGTGTTTAAATGAATGCCAAACTTCCAGATGTTCAAGATCAGCACACGTGTGTCCTTGTTTTAGGGTAAAGTAAACGCACGTTTTGTCACATACTGTGGTGGAGAATGTCTTTATGAGGTGTAGCATTATGTTATATTCGAGAGTATATTCCATTTTATGTAGGACTTTATAACATATTTAACATTTAGTATGGGAATTGAACCTCAAAAAGATCTAAGCTGTGCATGCTTTGCTGCTTAATGGTAATTTCTTCTGACTATAGTAAATTGCACCTGGGTACTTACCAGTAAAGGTCTGCAGACCCATCACCAGTGATCCAGCGAATGATGTCAAACTATTACTTTGCTGAAATTTTTCAAGGAACAGAGGGTTGAAGACAGTTGTACCATAAGAACCACCACAGATGAAGGTCAAGGACATACATGATGCAAGCAGGATTACAAAAGCCCAACCCTTGTCTATATCGGTACCACCAGCCATGCGGGAGGCCATTCATTCACCTGAAAAAGAAGCTAAAACAAATATAAATGGTAATTTATTTAACTCTTTCAATGCCATATTTTGGACTAAGTCAACAGGTTTCCTCATTGCTCTTTCGGTGAAATGCTCCCAAACCACATTGAGAAAAGCTGTTGATCTGAACTATTATATTCTATGTAACTTCAGACATGTTGGTACTAAGAAATACCAGTCTTGCACATTTATTATTCATTTTAAGTACTTCGACTAATTATTTTTTTCTGAACTGTTTAGTTGCAGTTGGCACTGAAAGAGTTAATCAGTTTTGTATGATGAGGATATAACTAGAGAAGAACACCTTGTAATTACTATTTGTTCTGCATTATAGCAAAGCATAATTCTGGGAAAACCCTAATTTCTGGAACAATGGAGAAAAACTCGACGTCAGCTTCCATGTAAAGACTTCAGCTCAATAAATCTGCTCTGGTGTTCAAATATGCATTATTTAATAAGCATGGTAGGTTAAGGGATTATGCACAGTGTGTGTTGTATAAGGAACCTCTTGTACGGTTCACATTTTAATGTTGCCACAGACACAAGAGTAAAACAATTTTGTATTAAAGAGGTCAATTTGTTAACAATGTATTAGTATTCAGTCAAAATGACAAATAGTTTAACAATGTATTACTATGCAGTTGATAGAACAAATAGCAAATTAAACCAGGAAATAGCCCCTGAAGGTAAATAAAATGACTTTTGGTACTTGGTTGAATGTATATCATGATTGTGACACTCCCATGGAATAAAACTGGTTCTTGATAGGAGTACATCAAATGCGCTCTCCAGTCAGGATTTAGATATGCTCAATTCCCTGTTGTTTGGGTATGCTCAAGAGTTTAACAAGGGTGTCCAATCTAATCGTGGCAGGCCTGGTATTTACGGTACGCTTAATCATCCGAAACGAAAGTTTATGGTTGATATTTAGTTGATAATTTTTATTTAGTGCCTTTAAATTTAATTGTTTAACAGAGATTACAAACTCATAAAGGGACTTTATGTTTTGCTGTAAAATTACTCAAAAATTTAATGGAGCATCATCAGCATGAAAAGAAAGGTTGCCAAATCTCTAATTCAGTCAGTAAGTGAGAATTGTTTTGTCATAAGAGAAAGGTGTGAATACTTCAGCCAACGTTTATGCATAGGACTTGACAATATGAAATATGGCAATAAGGGACGGAATTTATAAATGACGTAATGGTTGTGCAATCATTTAGCATTTAAAGGAGAATGGTTTCTAATGCACCAGATTTAAAGGAAGTTGGTAATAGCACATTTATTGAAATGTACTAAATGATGGAGTGAACACCATCAGCTTGGCAGCCTGAAGCTGTAAACATTTCCTTTGAAAGAACACAGAGGCACACAACTGTTCACCACTGACGAAGCATGCGGAAAAGACTGGGACCATACTATTTTGAAACACTCATCAACAGAGACAGTGTTTAGTTCTCAGTCGTGGAATATGTGGACCTGATATGGAGATCAGTATATGGGCAGAAAGCAGTCATCCTAGTTACCAAGAAAGAAGCATTGTTGATATAGAAAACCATCATTTTGAGTTCGGAGCAACCGATTGTATTCTGCAAACGCACAACTCGCCTGTTTAATATGATGAATGCGATGGCATGGGAAATATTTTCTATAAGTATACATTCGGATGGAGCTATTAAGACCAATGAAATTTCTATAAATGTTAAGAAACTGAATTTTAATTGCTCATCTAAAAAACTTAAATTTCACCTGACTTGCGCCCCCACCCTAAAAACAAAAAGGTTCAAACACCAAATATGGCAAACATTATTTTCTTAAGGGAAATGAAACGGTAGATGTCTTTCAAGGAAACTGCATTTAAAATTTTGGTTGAGGGTCTTAGTTCAAAAGTTAAAGAATTGTTTCAATTAAAATTTCAAAATTTATAAGAAGAATGAATAGCCATAAAATTAGAACTAAGACCTTTTCAAAAATTGTAAACACTGTTTTGAACAGCACTGTGTGTTCTTTCCTTTGGCATTGTAAACTAAACCTGTTTTTCATTTTTTAAAGTGCTATTTTGATTTTTAAAGCATTTAGATCATAACTTAATTACATACATAACGATATTAAATTTTTATATTCAATGCCAAAATCAAACTTGATGTTATTTTGTCCTTGAGAAAACACATACTTTTTAGGGTATCAGTTGGTAACCATAGACAGAAATTAAACATTTATAC
This sequence comes from Hermodice carunculata, assembly GCA_964020975.1. Lineage (NCBI taxonomy): Eukaryota > Metazoa > Annelida > Polychaeta > Eunicida > Amphinomidae > Hermodice > Hermodice carunculata. Next base: position 12,813,917 of record OZ026616.1, on the reverse strand, counting down.
ATTAGAGTGATCAACTACACCACGCAATTAAACCTTTTTGTTACAGCCTTCAACACGCACAATCCAAGTTGAATCCAGAATTGTACTCAGCTCATCGAAAATGAAAGTTTTTTATAAACGCAAAAAGCTGGCCTAATCCCACAATGTGCTTGATTGAATGACCACCTCAAAATCGATTTTCCGTAAGAGCGGATGAAAAACTGAAAAATCAATTGGAAAAGATTACGAAATCCGCATATGAAAACATTGGAGTCATGATGATTCGGGGAATCAACAATCAAATCCAATCCAGGTGTCGGGAGTGCTGATGCTGAAAAAAATGATATCAAAGCAAGACAAAATGTTCTACTGCAGTGAACTACCAAGGGGCACTTTTGAAAATAAACCAGGTAAACTTAATGGAGGAACAAAATATACTGAAGAACAGTAAGCTGTATGGATATGTAGCCCAGCATTGAAATAAAACGTCGGGATGAAGAATTCTTGGAAATAAGTCAAATGGAACCTACTGTCCTAAACAAGCTGTGTGGAAAAAAACTGAAATGCACTTATAGATACTGGAGTCAGCATGATCCGCTTGTTTAATGATGGGTTTGCAAATTTTGACAGAGTACCAGAAGAATGCGATTTTTTTTTAAACTTACACAGTTTGTTTACAGTTTACGTTGATGAAAAACTTGATTTACTGGTAAGTTCCCACTTGAAAGTGGACTATAATAGGATCTGTAATTGGAAGTAATAGTTGTAAAAGAAACAACTCATAAATTATTGTAGTATATGATGCTTTGAAACAGGAACGTTGAGGTAATTGATACTCCTATCAGGGTTTGACCTGATCGACCAAACAATGCCTTTTGACAAACCAGAACAACGAGGATATTATATCTGTAGGTACCAACATCAACGTGGTGAGGAAATCATGGAAAGTAGATCAAGAAAGAACTGACAAGTGCTCAATAAGTATGCGGCTGTGTGTCAATAAAACGAGGAGCCACATGGATTGTCACATGGATTCTATTGGCATTGATACCTAAAGACACTAACTAATCAGATTACATGCATGACTGGCTTTCAAAGAAGGGTGGAGGATGCCCGAGGGAGAAGCGCAGGCCATGCAACATATTTTGCCCATGCATGGAGTTAATATCCTTCTGCGTGTTATCCAGTTACACACCAGTATTTTCCTTGATATATCCCAAGATTACAAGCTGATCAGAATAATCTGAAAAGCATATCGATAGATGTGTGCACTTCGTAGGAATCTTCTCAGAGAATTGGAAGCATCTATTGGTGTGTCCCAAGGGTCGATACTTAGGCCCTTGCTCACTATGAGTGACCTTTCAAAATGTGTCATAAAATCAAAAGTTGTTCTCGTAAATGGATGGTGGTTAGAACAACACAGACACTGCATAGATCTGATGATGGCGGTATCAGCACCAGTTACGAAACATTTCAAGCATACAAGTATCGCGGAGTGACTATGGATCCTGCTTTCTCATGAAATCTTCATAATGAAGGAGTTTGCAGAAAACCAGGCAGAAAAGAGTAAGATCCTACACGGACAGCGACTTGTGTTCTCAACCGTTTGACTATCTGATCTTACCACCTTTAGACAATGGAAATATAACGTACAGCAGGCACACTAAGGTTTACCTTGCTAAACTTTTGACTTCAAAATAAAGCCACCAAATCATTTGACACGTGCTGCTAGATACGTTCAGTGTACACGCTTTTAAGTAGCTACGTTGGCTGGACTTTTCAGAAAGGGTGTTCCACCACAGAGATATTTTAAGGTTCAAGTACAGAAACGGACTCGTACTAACTTAACCTGAGTTGTAAATTTTCCCTTGTCCACAACATATACAGGACGATTACTACAATTCATGGTAAAATGGTCACACTTAAATATGATTTATATTATGGTCAAAACTACTTTTCTTTCATTGTCCAAAAATATGGAACAAGCTTAAAATACAACTGAGCATATACAATTTTAACAGCCTTTCTGGTGTTTTGGTAATTCTTAAATCTGTTTGTTGTTTACTATTCTTAACTTTGCGGTTGTTGTTGGGATGGAATTTGCAGGGGTCACATTAAGCTTGCGTCCTGCGTCATACACGCAAAGAATAAAGACATGACGCCTGGAAATTAATAAAACATTGTCATTTTGCGTCTCTGTGGACGCATGCAGAAAAACGCAATGCATTTTGAATGATTCAACTGCAAAAATTACCCCAAGCGGTCACGGTGTTTTGCATCGACCATTATCAATCTCATGATTGTTTATTATACTGATGAAATCCTCTGATGTTCGTCTTTCAATGTGACAAGCTCTCTTATTTACTAAGAAAAAATATTCCTGGGGTATCTCTCCAAAAATTTCCCAGAATGGGAATGGATGTACGTCATTTCACCTCATTATAAATGTGCTGAGAGCACTTCCAGGCTCCTCATTGGGTGGATTTGATCACGTGCCGCTCACTGTCCAATCAAATTCGTTGTTTTCCATGTGTTTGTCTCATGTCCGCAATGTTGGGAAGGTACAAGTCGTATTACGCAAAGATTATTGAACCAAGATGTTAAATTTTCACATCATATTTTCACCAAGAAGACTTCCATGTAGCAAATCTAGACCCAGATAAAGGCACGAGTGAAAATTCATTACGGACGACAAGGAAAATACGCAGATTAGTCATCGCAAGGTTACATGTGGACGAAGTGAAAATTTGCATCAGCCGGCCTAACAGTAACACGATGTTGTTCATCACCGTCTCCGATGGGTCATGTGGTTATTGGTGTTTTTTTTTTTAAACAAAATTTGGTTGTTTTGGTTTTATTGAAATGTTTGAATGGAACAAATCTGTATGACAGAACAAGACAGGAATGAAATTTATGATCGAAGGCCGGAAAAAATATATAGCAGAAAACCATGCCTGGGTGCATGCCCGTGACACACAGGCTGTGGACACTCGCTAGTGTGTTGCGTGGCTTGTAGGCCTACCGTGTTGCTTGGTGAAAAAAGTGACCGTACTTAAGATTAGGCTCTTAACACCGCCCACGGCATCAAATTTTTCAGGTATATTGAAATAGAAAGTGCACAGAAATATAAATCATATAATTTCTGACCATTTCATCTCGTGGAATCAATCGCAAAAATAACAGAGCCCAGGCATGTTCAATCATGCATGCCGCTTGTTGTGCAAAGAAGTTAAAAAAAAAAAAAACTGTCCGGTGGCACACGGTGTGCAACACCAGATACTGGCACAGTGGCAGCGTGCTAGGGGTTATTCCCCCTTCACAGCCATTTTTTTTGGTAGACCAGGGATTATGTTATAGACTTAGTCTTAATAGCAGGTTCCTGGGTAGATTAAATCCATCCTTGGTACAGTCAACAACTTTTAGACCCTTTTACATCAAGTTGGCATATTGATAACTTTTTATTCAATCTTAAATTTTATAATAATGAGTCCCCTACGTGAGCATACAGACTCTATGTTATGTTCGTTTCTAGGCTTAAGTTACCGACATGTTTCATTTATTTATCATTTTGATGTATGTTGATTATACCAAATAAAATCAATTAATCAAATTATATCAAATGAAGTCCAGTTTGCACAATTTCAGACAAGACCCATCGATTCAGTTCATGAACCCACAATTTTTCCTGAAAAAGAAGAAAGATGGGTCCAACGGACTCGTACTGAAAAATCTTTAATGTGACCCCTGAATTTGTGAATTGGAGCATTCGTGATATTTATGAATCTGGTACGTTTAAAAATGCTCCAATTCACAAATTTTCCTTTCTTTCTGTTTCTTGTCCTTAGTCCCAATGAACGTGATTCTACTAGGTTTCACGTGTCTACAACACCTACTGTCAGTCTTGCAAATTTTTTTTCAGTCCTGCATTGATGTGCATCCAAACCCCGGACAAAACGACCCCTCTGCAAAAAATTATTTAAAACTATGCCACTCAAACGCCCGTAGTATTAAGAGTTCGGGCAAACTTGATGAACTTCAATTATTAGCGCAAGTCGAAAATTTTGATGTTATCACTTTATCAGAAACTTGGCTTGATGCGAATTTTCCTGATCAACTCCTCCATATTGACAATTTTCAACCCCCTTTTAGAAGAGACCGTCCTACATGACGAGGAGGAGGAGTCCTTACATATGTTTCTGCTTCGTTACCTTGTCGAAGGCGCACCGATCTAGAGGATCTGAACTCAGAGTGCATCTGGATTGAGATTACAACAAAACATGGGGTTCTACTGATTGGAAATTATTATCGACCCCCCGGCCAGCCTGCCCAAATACGGGATGCCTTTCTCGAAGCTTTGAATACATCAATTTCTATAGCGCTTGAAAGTAACCCACACTCTCTCCTTATTACTGGCGATTTTAACGATAGATGCTCAGACTGGAATTCACCACATCAGGATTGTGACCTTGGCTTAGCGCTTTTCAACCTGCTTCTTCAACACAACCTCTATCAGCTTATACAGGAACCTACAAGAACCACCGAATACTCAGATAACCTGCTTGATCTTATTATCACTGACTCTCCTGGCCTGGTACTCAACAGTGGTGTCCTCACTCCTCTGTCAAATTCTGACCATGCGATCGTTTTCTGCTCTCTCTCACTATCACACTTTAAAGACCGCCCGCTCAAACGTCTTGTTTGGGATTACAATAAAGCCAATTTCACTGAACTTAATTCTACTCTCTTAACAGCACCTTGGAACACAGCCCATGAAGTCTATGATAACCTTGACGACATTGTTTCATACTGGTCAGAATTGCTTCTCTCCACTGCCAAGGAATTTATACCCTTTAGAGAAGTCACCATAAGACCTTCAGACAAGCCTTGGATTACTACCGAGATAAAAAAGCTTATTCGTTTCCGCAATCGGGCATGGAAGCGTTTTAAGAATATAGCTAACCTGCCACGACCCTATACACTCGAGGTTTCCATGAAGGTCGAGAAGTTTTACCAGTTTTACAAGAAGTCACGTAACCATGTCCTTAACAAAATTCGAAAATCGACACGTTCTTACTTTAATAAATTACGTTCTAAACTGGACGATAACGAAATAAATCCAAAACAATGGTGGAGCTTATCTAAGTCTGTCTTGGGATCTAAAATCCACCAGGGGATTCCACCAATAATTGAAAACGACCAAATTATATCCTGCAATGCAAAAAAATGTGATATTTTTAATAACTATTTTGCAAGTCAGTGCACAAATTCTTCTGACATTGACTCCCCACCATTGCCTGAATTTAGTCACCGCACCGAGTCTAGACTAACTGAAATCACTTTTTGTGAGCAGGACGTTTTGAAAGTATTATTGTCTCTAAGACTTACTTCTGCAACCGGGCCTGACAATATTGGCAACATCCTTCTAAAAAATACTGCTCACTCCATCTGTAATCCTCTCACAAAAATATTTAAACTTTCTCTTAACCAAGCTTACTTTCCCTTGTCCTGGAAACGTTCAAATATTTGTCCTGTCTTCAAAAAATCTAACAGACAAATAAAAAGTAACTATAGGCCAATATCCTTACTCTGTAATGTTTCTAAAGTCTTTGAACGCATAATGTTTAATGCCCTCTATGAATATTTAACTGCAAACGATCTCCTCACACACAAAAATTCAGGTTTCAAGGCAGGCGACTCAACAATCAATCAACTTGTCTACCTACTTCATATTATATATAACGGTCTAGAGTTATCAAAAGAGGCCAGAATGGTATTTCTTGACGTCTCTAAGGCTTTCGACAAGGTATGGCACCCTGGACTCCTCTTCAAACTCAAGCAGCTTGGCATATCGGATCATCTTGTTACCTGGGTTGAAAGGTATCTATCTAATCGCCTCCAAAGAGTTACTATTCATGGTCAATCTTCTGCCTGGCTTCCTATCCAGGCTGGAGTGCCTCAGGGATCTATCCTTGGGCCCCTCCTTTTCTTGGTTTATGTAAATGACCTAGTGGACAATCTCACGTGCGAAGTGAGATTGTTCGCTGATGATACTAGCATACTCGAAATTGTCAATAACCCTGTTCAATCCTCACGCCACCTGAACACCAATCTGTCTCTAATACATTGCTGGGGCAGGCTATGGCGAGTGTTATTCAATGCCACCAAATCACTATCTGTTATATTTTCTGTGAAACGAGTGAAACCTCATCATCCGCCAGTTTTCTTGCGTGGGTCTCCGATTCCTGAGGCAGACATTCATACACATCTCGGAATCACTTTGAGTGGTGACTTATCTTGGCAAGCCCATATCACACGGATTACCAATAAAGCTGGTCAAAGAATCTCCTTACTGCGTAGGTTCAAGTATAAACTGTCACGCAAATCCCTGGTCAAACTATATTGTTCTATGATCCGTCCCATCCTTGAGTACGGCTGTGTTTTATTCGACAACTGTGGTAAAGTCCTGTCTGATCGATTGGAATCGATTCAGTATAATGCCGCTAAAATTTGTACAGGTGCCTTGAAACATACATCACATGTTAATTTACTTCGTGAACTTGGCTGGTCAACTCTTGCAGACAGACGTAAATACTTTAAGCTTGTCCTCTTTTACAAAATGTACCACAAACTGACTCCTTCTTATCTATCTAATCTAGTACCCCCTCCTCCTGCTGGTCGTGCTCTCCGACATTCAATGTCGGTGCGCCCCATTAGATGTAGAACATCGCGTCTGTCTAACTCTTTCCTCCCAGATGCTATCAAACAGTGGAATAACCTGCCTTCCGACATCAGAGATTCGCTTTCTCTACATATATTCAAATCGAAACTTAAAGCTACTCTTTTAGCCACAGACACTGTTCCCGAGTTCTATCTCCATGGTGACAGATTTGCTAATATTTGCCACACGCAATTACGCCTAGGATTCTCTAGACTAAACTCCCACCTTCACAAAATTAACATCCTTCCTGACCCATCCTGTGCCTGTTCTTATCCCACTGAAGACTCCAAGCATTTTCTACTCTTCTGTCCCTATTACATCGTTCCGAGAAACAGATTACTGAATACTGTTATTCCTTTGATTGCTCCGGGGGTTAGCCCGCATCTTATAATTCATATTGGTAGTGATAGGTTAGTTGAAATATTTCTCCGTGGCAGTAACGAGCTTTCGAGCTGCCTGAATATCCAGATCTGTGATGCTCTCCATCAGTACATTATTGATACCAGGCGCTTTAACGACTAAATGTTTCCGTTACTGTTACTGTAGTATTCATCGGTTGGACTATGCAAATTTATTTGTATCATACCTTTTTTCTTTAATGGGTAAATAGTGAACTCAATTCATATTGGTTTAACTTGTATCTTAAATGTAATCAAACTTTGATATTCGTACAGAGTTTACATAGATATAATTCATTGGTAACATTTGTTCTGTCATGTGTGTCTTGTATATACTTACTGTGTGTCTCCATGTTCTGGAGAACCCATGTTTTAGTCATTTCGATGTACTATAGGGCTATCCAGACTAAATAAATACGTTTAAACTAATAAAACGTTGTAGACCTACTTTCTTCTTTTGCTTTTAACCCAGCTGACTGACAAGTCGCTTGGTCTGAGAAAATGTTTCAATAGTATTGATCATGATATTCTGATGCAAAAATTACAGAAATATGGAATTAGAAATAATGAGTTAAAATGGTTCCAGTCGTACTTGAATGACCGTCAGCAGATAGTCAAGCGCAATGGAGACCTGTCTGCGCCACGTGCAGTAACAATTGGTGTCCCTCAAGGTCTGTGATTGGTCCATTGCTCTTCTTGTTATTTATCAATGACATAACACAACACATGGTACATGGTCAGTGTAATTTGTTTGCTTACGAAACTCTAATTTATGCTTGCCATGATTCTATTCCTCAGGCCACTGTAAGCTTGCAATGTGCCATTAATGAAGAAGAAGTTTGGTTAAATGGAAAAAAGTTTGTGTTACTACTAGCAAGTCTAATAGCCTACTTATCTCTCAGGGCTTGAAAGATTTACAAGAATTAGATATTCATATGTATTGCACTGATATTGATCAAGTGGACTCAGCTAAATGTTTAGGTATAAAAATTGATGATCGGCTAACGTGGCAGCAACAAGTAATTCACATTCAAAGAGTGGTCATGTATAAACTCTCAGTATTACGTCGCTTAAGTACTATTCCTCCTCAGTCTTCACGTGAACAGATTTATAAAAGCTGCATCCAACCCAACCTAAATTATGCTGATAGAGTGTTGGGTCCCTGTGGTGTTGGCTGTCATCAGTCAGTTCAGAAACTTCAGAATTATGCGGCTCGAATTATATGTAAAAACTTTGATTTTGTTAATGTAAGATGCATTGATTTAGTTAATGAATTGGGTTGGCAAACTATCGAAACACATCGTAATTTCCATATTGCCACGCTTATGTTTAAATATATTCATGGACTTGTATCCGACTACCCATGTGATCAAGGAAATTTAGTATCTGAAATAGCCGCTAGGAGCACGAGGAGTGCATACTCGCTAGATGTTGTCATATCAAAAGTAAACAAAGAAATTTTCCGTAAATCTTTTCAATATAGTGAAGCTGTATTATGGAACAGTTTGCTCAACAATATACGTAGAGCTGATGGTTTATTCACTTTTAAACTAAAATATAAACAATGCTACTTTTAATCTTCCAACTTTATTCCTCACAGCTGTTGCTCAGGTATTTTAACATGTTTTGATATTGTATATATGTATTGTATGTATGTTTTACTGGACCCCACGGAAGAACAGACTTAGTCTGAGATTGGTCACCCAGAATAAAGATATTTAATTATTATTATTATTATTATTATTATTATTATTATTATTATTATTATTATTATTATTATTATTATTATTATTATTATTATTATTATTATTATTATTATTATTATTATTATTATTATTATTATTATTATTATTATTATTATTATTATTATCATTATCATTATTATTAAGTCAGGAGAACCAAACCGTGGCAGACCTACCATGTCTCCATTTATTTTTGGCAAAAACTAAAGTCTGTAGGTCTTAAACTCCAGTTGCCTTTCATGAGTAACTGCCTGTTTAAATCCAGGAGTGAAATTTATTTATTTGTATTGGTATTGGAAAATGAATGTTGATGTTTTGGTTATTCTTGAATCTTTGCCTTTTACTGTATTTGACTTTGCTCTCATTGTTGGAACTCCAGGAACTAACAAAAATTGATACAATGACGCTACCTTTGCCAGATGTCTTTGACCCAGTGATCAAATAAGTGGTTATATCATAGATATTACTTTGATGCCGATTTAATAATATGATCGAATATTTAATGATTTGTTAAAGTTGAAACTTCTTTTAACTCCACCCAGACAGGAGTATATGTATCTAAGAGTTGGCGAAGTCCTACTTACACATTTCATCAAATCGATTTGATGATATGACTGTGTTTGAAGCTACTCCATTTACTCATATCACGAAATTGATTTACTGATGCCTTGTAATTTTATACAGTGGTGCTGAATATGTGGTATTTAGCGAGAACTGACCTGTTCCTGTCAGAATATAAAGAATGAAACTGAACAGATGAACTTGCATATACTACCCTAATATTCGAGGTAATATGACAAATTTTCTCGCGTAATATGCCCATGCCTAGGTACGCAATGGTAAATGGATATATGACACAGGGGTGGGTAGTCACAAGCCACCTTTAATTCTATATATGCATTTGCCATATGTACGGGACTTGTCCTCATTTGATGCCAATTGCCAAGGAGCTTTCAGTACACCATGTCATATAATCCCTGGCCCGTGAACTCAAGTGGGACTTGGTAATGTGTTTGAGCATTTCATCTGTCTATCCAGCTGGCAATTTTGCTTAAGATGTATACATGCAGAAAGCTAGAGATCCCCTCCGCCCACCCCAATTTTTGAGGATGGTGGCATTGCTACAGTAAAACGGAGATCAGCAAAGCGTGAGTTTCATCTTTTCATGTTTTTGCAAAGCCATTAACAATGTGCAGTTCAGTAAATATTTAAATTCCAACTCTCCACACAGCTAAGCTGCGGTTTCCCATCATTAACACAAGCTGCTCACATGAAGCAAATGTATAAACCTGTCGGCTAACCCCCCCCCCCCCTTTACTGTCGTTAGGGATGCGCAATACACTTTGATTCAAATGCGGACACTTGTAAGATACGGGGAATACACGGAATCATCCGGGTTGAGGACATCGGTGCGTGAGTGCAAGCATTTACGAGAAAAGGGCTATATGTCACACTTTAATAATGTTATCTTTGAATATTTCAAAGGGCTCAGCGTGAGAGTCATAAAATAGATGATCATCTTGGTTCTTTTCAATGATTAAAAAAAAAAAGCACACAGTATAACAAATTGGCGTGACTTACACCTGGCTCCAAGAGAATGTACACAGGAATCCTTGTCTTGAAACTGGGATCCAGTTCATGGTAACGACGAAAATGGTATACCCGGTAATACCAGTTACGTTGACTTCGTATACGCCACTTAATTGATTGGTTTGTGAAGGTCCTCTGAAATGGAAATGATATTTAAAATAGAGCCTTGCTAGATTGAGTATCCATGTTACATTTTGACACAGATGATTAGGTTTTTCTTTAGATCAACCTCGAATTATATGCACACAACTAAACTGGCAGGATAGCTTGCGCGATGATCTTGGTCAAAGCAAAGAATTGAGCTGGGCCTATGGAGAAACGACAAGATTGGTCTAGATGCACGATACACATTCGCAGCACCATATCTACTTTACGTGACCACATTCTGAACCATGCGAAAGCCCAAGAGAAAGACGTGACCTTCGTAAGAAAGACCAAAGGTTCTTTAAAGGATTATCCCCTTACAACACCGTCGAGTATTATATTGCGGTGGGGGATTTCCCTTTTTTATGTGGCACGAACAGGGATTTTCATCATCATCAACGCAGGCATTGTTGAATAAATTTAAATCAAATTTCTGGCCATGCACTTGGCAGCTCCTCGAAACTTGGATACCTAGACGCCAGGCAGATTGGTTCCACATGGCAGTTTTCCCTTGAGATAGCTTTATTCGCATAATTATTCGCTTTAATTTATCAAATACAGAAATGTGCAATGCACCCTTACACTTTGTAATTGCTGTTGTCGGAAAGTACATCAAATATTTATCTCCAGCTGTTGTCGAAGATAGACCTGCCACTATGACAAGCCGTGTAAGCATTTAATCCGTGTAAAAGATGTCTACATATATGTTCATTTTATTCACGTGTAGTTGCACAAAGTAATGTCACATAATTATGTAAAAACTATGTACATGTAAATAAAATTCTTGTACACATGTGTGAAAAGGTTTACCCACACGTGAAAAGCTTAAAAAAGTGCAATAATATATTTTATATCTATGTTCAAAAGAGTAACACATATGTGCACATCTTTTTTTCTTTTGACATTTAAAATAAAAGACCGTTTCACGTGTGTGAAATAGTTTTATACGTATGTGAGATACTTTTACACATATGTGAAAGAGACTTAATTATGTATTTAATCCACAATTCTGCATAAATAAATACCATTATACTTGTATGTCGGAAACGTAAATTTTGACGGACTACGGAAGGAGAACCTTAAGATAAGCAACAGTGACTTACATGTTAGCACAGCTAAATACTATAAGCACCAACGAGTTTCTCAGAATTTTGTGAATTGATAGCACTCACCTACGTATGTGTCTGATAATATCCCATGAACTTGATTTGGAATTGAGAATCACGATCTATGCAATTACGTCAGTGTGGTTCGAAGCTAGCCTTTTACAAGAGAGTGTGTATCTGTACACGTATCCGCTTCTCGATCACCCCAGATCTCAACGTGGGAAGTTACATAGTCTGTCTGTCTGAAAGTCCGTTACAGAAGCGTCGCCATTGGCCGCATTACCAAGTGCATCTCATGACAAAAAGCTTGACCTAAATTATCACACTGAAAGCCGCACAAAGTAAGATAAGATCCATCATATTATATAATTATCAATAATTTGGAACCCTGGATGCTCATTACGTTATTATTTGTTCCACATATACCACAACAAGGCTCACACAGCTGCGCAGGGCCCCATTTTGTGACAGTGAACAGCAGTGGTTGAACATACCACAATAATAATAATAATAATAATAATAATAATAATAATAATAATAATAATAATAATAATAATAATAATAATAATAATAATTATGATAACAACAACAACAACAACAATAATATCATCCTTATTATTTGATATCTATTGAGGTCTTCAATTCAGAAACCTGACTCAGTTATGCTCTATCGGACATCTGGAATTATGGTTTCAGTCTTCTAACACAGCCGTAGATTCCAGAAAAACAGCTTATCTAAGCAGCCGGGTTCATCCTGCTGACCTACGCGTGAAACCGCTTTCTGTGTGTAAAACATTTTGGTCTTCCAGGAACATGCACGTGCTTTTAAAAACCGCATTGCAAAAGATTTCAATTACTGAACCGAACATAGCTTTGTGAAAAACGTAGGTCAAAGCACGAAGTCCAGATAACAATAACATGATTCTCCGACATCAAGGTAAGGGTATCTTAGGTAAACACAAAGGCTGAAAATCATGATATTTTGGTAAAAATTCGCTTTTTAATTATCGCTGTAAAAGGTCTTATAACAAAATGATGTATACTTTACATTAATAACATAGACTTGTATCGGCTTTCACCAACAAAATTTCCTTTTAATTAAATGGACAGGTTATAGCCTAATGCACACAATGTTATCCGCTTTAAGATGGTGACTACAGTTTGAGAGAAGTGTTTGTGATATAATGTTTTCACAAAAAAAGTTATAACATATTTATTAGTCATTGCATTTTAAACCGTATGTTGAAAGCACATCAATACGTACCTCTTTATCTTACCAAGGTAGATATTGTCGGGGATGAAGCCTATAAAATTAATGAAAACGTGTGCAGCCATGTAACTGAACCTAGTTTTTGTTTGCATTATCGTTATCCCTGTGGACAAATTGGACACAGAAATATTCAAAAGCATCTTTATGAACCTTTTAGCTTGGCTTGTGCAAGCATTTCGTTACCTAGTGTGCATAAGAAATGTGTTTTCCTTTTTCACTAAATATGTCCAGATTTGTCAATGGAGATTCCGTGATTTTCCATACTGTATATCAAGATCATCTGATTTATCTCTGCCTTGCACCATTTGGTCACGTGATGGCGGGCCAGCAGACAATTGGCTTTCTGCTCAAATTGTCTCTACCACTTATTACCTTTGCTTATGACAATAGGTGTGATTAAAAACATTTGATTTGAAATTTCCAGAGTTACATGACAAATAAAGCTTTCTGTATTTCCTGCATTATGTTGAAATATGGAGGCTATTTGTGAAGCCATTTGTGTGCCCTTGAGTCATTTTAAGACACTAGTTACCACTGTGATTTTACAAAATCACTGCACTGTTGTCATGAATTCAAGTAATAAGTCTCAAATGTATCTGGAATATTTATTTTTCGAGACTATGTTCTCGCTCCATTCATATCAAATTCTGACCATTCACCCCTATCTGATATATTTGAGGGTCGGGTTCCTTTGTCTTTGCGGAGTGTAGGGCATGTGCAATGCAAAACAAGTATAAATCAATTGTAGGAATGACTCTGTAAGTTCACACAGGCAGCGCTTAGGAAGCTTTTTTCGCTCGTTTGTACCAATTTGAAACTACAGATGCCAATGGTTTAACGTTAACTTCATTGTGGGCCACAATTTATCACTAAACTATTTTAAATCAGCTTATTGTTTTTATAGTTTGTAGGACTTAAAAAATCCACGTTCAGCCATTCCTTGTTTTCTGATGGTACCCTTTGCTTTTATTTGAATGGAATTTTGAGCTTTATCCTCCAGTTTGGGATACTTTGCCATTCTGTTTTCGAACGCACATAAGTTAAAGGAAGGCTAATTTTTTTTAAGGTATGAATCAAGTGTAGAAAAGGCCGCGTTAGTTCACAAAATGTTTTAAAGAAGGTAGTTTTCCTTTTGCACGCTGTTGAAAATATTAACTATATTATAGGATATCAATTGCAGCCATAGGGAATCGCAATATTTTGGTTATTGCTTATGACAATTAAAACGTTTGTGGTTAAAAGCATATTTCAGTTGTCTCTTTATTTTCTGGTACAACTTTCTAATTTCATCCAAGTCGGAAGTTTTACTTTTGAGCCCCATTTTGCTATTTTTGTAACTGGATTTTCAAAACCACGTGGCATGTTCGTAAAGTACAGTTCTCTTTCCATAACGATATAAATCGCCTGTGAGGACGGCAATGTATTATTAAAGGTCACTGATCCCTCGACAAACAGACTGTTTTCCATTTTTTCTTTTGTTTTGTTTTTGTTGTTGTTGTTGTTGTTTTTTTTTTGGGGGGGGGATGGTTTGTTTTGTTTTGTTTTTGTTTGTTTGCTTGTTTGTTTTTGGAAGCCCCCTCGATAAACAGACTGCTTTCAGTTTTTTGTTTTGTTTTGCTTTTTTTTTTGGTTTGTTTGTTTTTTTTGTTTTTGTTTTCTGTTTATGTTGAATTCGAATTATGGACGCCATTCATGTGACCTTTACCTCGCTGGAAGACACCAGTCACCCCTGTACAAAATCACCATATTGGTGTTATTATGAGTGTCAATTAAGAATTCTGTCGTCCGAAATGTATTTGAGTATATGCTATTTTCCGATACTATGTTTTTATTAAATTCAGACATAATTTTGACTTTTGGCCCAAATTTTGACAAACTTCGCAATCCGTTTTCAAGGCATGCGGCATGATAACGAAGAACAGGAAGTTTACTTTCCAAGAAGGTATAATAGGAGACATTCATATTTAACTGCGATCCTGCTCACTTCCTGTGTTGCAGGGGCAACAGACTGATGCTTCCACCATGATCAGGCCAGATTTGTATTATATACCACATAAACATCCATAAATAACACCTTTTCAACCAAAAGAGAGCACATTTCTAATTATTTTAGGCATCCTTTATGTTTCAAATATATTCTAATACATTTTCTTAATATTATTGTGTGTTTGTGTTGTTCATTTTGTTGCTAAAGTACTTTTGACCTTGCTAAATACATGGATCTGCCATGATGCAGGTGGCACCCTCTTTTGCTCAATAGGTGTTAGAGTAGGACCGCATTTAGATATGAATACATCCGATTAATCCGTAGGGCAGTAGGGTGAATCTCCGGCCTCTATAAGAGCATTTTGCTACCAGTCTATTATACTTTTAAACGAACAGGAGGGCATATCAAACAAACAGGTGCGATTGTAAGTTTAAATAATATACAATCCACATAGGTTCCCGCAACTCTGTACCAACGGATGTGTGTCACTAATTTGATATCCGGATGTTGGGTGTTTCTCGATATTTTACTTTTTTGGGGGGGAACGGTCTTGCATGCTTTATCATTTGTGCACTTTATCTGACTCCAACCTTTATCTACCCAACCGGCTTCCTCTCCACCTTGCAAAGTGTCCATGTTGATGCTAGATTTAATGATCAATATGACCTAAATGATTAATTTTTCACAATGCAATGAACACGATATATATTGTGGCGACATCAGTAAAGCCATGCTGGGGCGAGGGATGTAAGTCAATGGTCATGCTACACTGAATACTGAATTACAAACAATTCTTACATCGAACAAAAATATTACACGCCAGTCGTTACAGGTACGTGTTTACCATTCATCCTCACCATCATGTAAATTTAAAGAAAGAGATTATGCGACGATAAGGGCCACCAGCAAACAATGGTAAAATATTCTAAACCCTTCCCATTTTACAACAACTAGAACAAGAACAAAATGATGATGATGATGATGATGATGATGATGATGATGATGATGATGATGATGATGATGATGATGATGATGATGATGATGATGATCGTTACAACCTGAACAACTTTGAATCAATTTCATTTAAGTATATATACCACGTATCTGGGCCAAAACGGAACGGATACACCTATTCTGCAATGTTGAGTGACGGCATAATTCAATGGGGTTTACAATGCTCTTTCAAACTTAAGAGTCCCATTATGCCGTAAAAGATGGCACAAGAAAGGAATACTTTTCTGGGACGATGGGGTGGCTATCGGTAGGTGGTCATATTTCTTCTATGATCACCAGAGCGAAAAATTGCAGGCTGTTAGGGCCCTCCGTGGTGCAAACCGTTCTGCCATGCGAGTTACTGTAAAAACAACTTGTGGTTCTCAACAGATTATGGGCCAGTTAATACGGTAAATAATGTTTTTACACGGCTATACAAGAATATCCGAAGACAGCAGCAGGTGTCAAACAATATTTTAATACTTCTATATAAATAGCAGACAATACCGAAATATTGCTACATGGGTTGTGGTGATTGGCATCAATTCCGACTCATGCAACTTTTACATGCATTTTGAAACTTAAGACTGAATACTGAAAATCACCACAGTCATTGGAACTAAAGGTTGGGTTATGAGATTCACATGATAAATATGATTTATTTGGTTTGGTAAAGTGTGTGAAGAAGGTGTACTTTGCCCGCGCTGTTTCCCAATCGGGGAATTGAACCTAATGAAAAGTAGTCAATAATTAAACTCGTGCAGAGAATACACGTAATCCCTAAATTGAATGATTTTCAGTATTCAGCATATTTTATCTGCAACTCTAAACGCATGGTGGTCCAATTCATGTTCATAAGGCTTAGGATCCATGTACCAGAACACCCTCATGTGTTGTCGGATATGGTGTTTAGGCCATTTTTCCTTCACACAAAATGAACGGTTATATACTTACGCAAAATATACTATGCAAAAGACAGAAGGCAATGTTCCATAATCTTATTCAGTTTGGAAAATGGATAATCCCTGCATTGTAAATATCAGCACAGTTTCGTATGAATCGTTTACACCAATAGGTGTATACCACACATATGAGTGGTTATTGTTGCAATAAGGATTGAGTAGCGTTCCTCCACGATGTTAGCGGTAAGTAGGATATAAATAGGCTAAAATGGCATGTAAGCATGGTACACACATAGCACTACGGCGAGCTATATATAATTATTTTCACCTCATTTGCCAAGCCCCTTGGTAAGATTAGGGTCTTCTTTATCACCAATTTAATGGTCTCAAAACTTATAAATGCAAAGGTACTGAAATTATGCAAGTTTGTTGACAGGCAAAAGTATGATGCTACCACTCCAGCTACTTTACCTGTTACAGTAGATATTAGCAACTTTTCTGTACAGAGGTTTTTTTTGTATACTTTTTTTCAGTGTGTTTGCATGTTATTCTTTTCGAGGAGGCTGTACTTTCTGACCCCGCTACCAATTATGGGATTTTTTTTCTCTGACGACCATCTATTTTTTTGTAAACTTTCAACTCTTTTTGTCCAGAGCCTCTGTAAACAAACAAAAGAGGTGGATAAGATTTTTGTTTGAGTTGTAGAAAATCATATTCAAATTGCAGGCCTTTCGTAAACCGATTTGCACGAGCCTGCTTTGGCAGTTCCTAATGTCAAGAGGAAAGTTGGTTAAGCCTCCAACTATTCTTGTAATATTTTATACAGGGAAGTGCCAAGAAACTGGGATTTTACAAGGGATTCAAGACACAGAGAAATCGTTCATGTGATGCCACTAATGTTGCAAAATTTTAGCTTAGCCTTTATACACGAACGTGAAACTGAAAATCTATAAATCAATCATGTATGGTGCAGGTACATGTAATGTGGCAAAACGTTACTCTACCATTCGTTTACAAACAAGGAACTGAAAACCAAAGATATCATTCAAATGCAATGTTTATAAAGTAACAAAACTTCAGATCATAGGTTTCATGCACAAACGGGAACGTTAAATACATAAATGCTTCATATATGCTGGAAATAACTTAAAAATATCAGCTTAATTTGTAGTTTTCAAAACTGGAGCTGAAAACAGAGAGATCGTTCACATGTGATGCAATAATGTAGCAAAATATCATCCCAGCTTTCATACGCTATATTAAGGGGGAATGAAGGCAGACCAGGAGTCAATCTCATGCGTGACTTGAAATGCACAACCATGAGCATATACCGACGGAGGAATCCTAAGTGGGACTGCATAAGAACAGTCATCACCTTCATTTGCCCCCCCCCCCTCCAAAAAAAATCCAAAAAAAATCAGGTTTTCTAGAGCTAAATGTTCACTCACCGTATGATATCAGGCAATTTAACTTGTAAAATTATGTTCGGCATGTAAGTACCATCGCTGGTAAACGTATGGCTTACGCAGGGCTCTGTTCCGCGTCCAGACACAACTTCAAGCGTGTTAGCTGCCTTTCTGCTATTAAATTATTCAAGTGTGATCTAATGTGCCACTGCGCACAGATCAACATCTCAGCTGATTTTGTCAGTACAGTGACCCCTGTCTCGGGAATTCATCCCATGCGAGTCCTGAAATGTTCAAATGTCTAAAAACGGTGGTCTATCTGTAAAGATGGAATGCGATGGAACAGATAGGACCACCAACGTGTCAAGTATGGTTTATGACGCCAGGTGGTCGGTCACTGAAGTGGGCGTTGCAGGTAGGGACCTAGAGGCATGCACACATATATGATAAACAAGAATTTACTGCCTTGTATTTTAATATGCACTTTGGAAAAAGATTGTCTCTCCTTGGGTTTGCCTAACGACGCCATGTTCCGGGTAACTTGCGAAGATTACAGTTGAAATAATGAGCCAAGAGTTACTTGCAAGTGGACAAAAGCTTCCAGACACAAAATTCTGCACGACACGTTTTTGCACAAGAGACAGAATTTGTGACATCATGATCTCTGATGGATAAGGCTAGGCGAAGTGCTTATCCGATTTATCAGGCATGACAAAACGCTTTTTAAAGGTTAGTTTTGTAATCACGTGTGAGTGACATTTTTGGACAAATTGAAAAGGTGAGGTACAAATATTCAAGACGTTGACAAAAAAAAATTATTGTTGTTTGCATAATGTCGTATAAAATATTAACAAGAGACCCATGGGCCTAATGCTCAGCTGACATATAATCTGATGACAATCACCGAGAATTCATTTCATGAAATGCATTCCCTCCATGACCCCTAGAAATTTGCCAAGGTCATCCATATAATGCATCATCAAACTTCGACATGAATGCACATTTGTGTTACATTGGGTTTCGTTTCCCTTATTTTTTATCAACGTATGGAATTCAGTGTCCTTTTAAAGTGCTTAATGACCTTGAAAAATAGATCAAGGTCACGCAACATATTAGAAAATTTGACAATTGATCCAGTGCATATTTGATGTAAGTCTTGCAGTTCCATCTGAAGTTATAATGAAAATACTAACTTTTAGGTACTTTTTAATGTCTATGATGCTAGCTAGTTCCGCATCTTAGCACCAGTGGCGCCAAAAAAGCGCCACATCATAGACATTTGTCTCTATAATATTCCTGTAATGATATATTGTATTGGTATTCCTGTAAAGGTATATTGTGCACAAGTTCAGACGTAATGACCATAACAAAATATCATTTCATAATTCCCGCCGTGATCTTGAGAAAGTAGGTCAAGGTCACCAATTTTATGCAGTATTGGAACTCTATATAAGATACCACATTTGTGGTACATTTGGTATTGCTGGACCTATACATATATCAAATTAAGTGTCCTTTACTACGTCCTTGATGTTTTTGAAAAATAAGTCAAGGTCACCTAAAATTTTACGGTGGTTTTAACGGACGGACAGACATAAGTGATCGCATAAGCTCTGCGACCTGTGCACAGCAGAGCTAAAAGACCAAAAAAAAAAAAAAAAAAAAAAAAAACCTACAAAACAAAACAAAACAAAACAAAAACAAAAACAAAAACAAAAATAAAAAAAAACAAAAAAACAAAAAAAACAAGCAAACAAGACCAAAACCAAAAGAAAAAAAAAACAAAAAACAAAAAACACCCCCCCCAAAACCCCCCCCCCCCCCAAAACAAAACCCGCAAATCAAAACAAAAACTTTTCAGTTGGAACATGTGTATCTTTACCGTCATAGTGAATGGGGCTAATGTGATGTAGTCAATGAGCGTGCGTGAATGATGGAAACAGCTCAGTTGGCTTCAATACATTGGCAAAACGATGAGAAATTTGTATATGTATCAATGTACAAATATATTGTCAATATGTAACAAAATTTACACAAACTTGGTACACGCAAGGAAGATATATTTGTGATATTGCCAGTCCTTCTGGTACAGGTAATTCATGTACTAACTGGGAGAAAAATCAATCAACTGAGAGAAACGTACTTGTTACAGTTGTATTGATATGATACACCTCTCAAACGACATTTCTCTATGTGGTGTCACATTTTTTCTTGAGGACGACTTGTTAATATGTATGGAAACGCTAATGTATGTACACTGGTGTGAAGGGCGAGAACAGGTAATTGCTGCCATATGCAGCGTCATTAAAAGGGAGCGACGAACTTTCATCTGACCCTACTGCACCGACGCCGGAGTCGAACGATGTGCTTATGCGCACTAATAAACACGTTTCCAGTTTTCTCAGTGAACTCTACTAGGGCACCTGAGAAGAAGTCAACGAAATATGGGGAAATAATATATAACTGGCACATCAGTAAAAGTAAAAGAAAGAATAAAGTAGAAAAGAAGATTTGCTTCAAAGCAAATCTGTCTGTGGGCCTTCAAAAGTCGTAAATATTAAATGGTACAAATGACTTTGACCTTTGACCTTTGCAGGTCACATGTGCATTGCAAAAATGTACAGTGTTACAACACCCTCAATTTAAGTCTAATATAATTAGAATTGGATGGAAATTGGCCGAGTTATGGCTGGTTGAAACTTTCAAAGGTCCAAATGACATTGACATTTGACCTTTAGAGGTCACATGTAAGTTTTAAAATGCGCAGTGTTACAACAGCTACAATTTGAGCATGATCAAAATTGAATAAAATTGACCAAGTTATGGCTAGAAGTAAGCCACCATTGAAAGTGACCTTTGACCTTGAGATGACCTCTGCCTGAAGTAAACCTTGACTTTAAAAATGACGTTTGGACCTAAAATTGATCTTTGACCTTGACATGACCTTGACATTTGAGATGACATTTGCTCTGCTATGATCGAACTCCAATACACTTGGAACCACATCTACTATAGTATATAAGATATTGAAGATTTAAAACATTAATTAGCCCTCATTTGCATAATTTTGAAAAGCCTGACCTCTCATTATTAAAAGGCGAGACTTCATCAAAATAAATTTTGTATGGGATCATATAAAATCATACAATCGTAAAAGAATGATGGTGCTGTTCTTGTTCTCAAACCATTGGGTACGAAATTAACAATTATCAATACTGCAGCCAAGCTCATATGCGATAGTAACGATTTGATACTTTGAAAGAGGAAGTATGCAAGTATATACGATTGCCTAGCATTAAGTTTGAAGTTGATTTATCGAACAAATGTAGCATAAAATATATAACAGGACTTTGCTTGTTCGAGCATAACCTTTTAGTGTAAATACACGGCCTCGAAGTAGGACTACTTGCTGCGGGCAGTCCTGTGACCCGGAGCATGGATTTTGTATCTCACACTGAAGTAGCCCCGAGGGTTTGAACTAAAGGCTGATAAGCAAACTCCTGCTGGGCTCCAGCAGATATATGTTGTGCAACGAAAAAATGACAATATTATGAAATTTGCACCATTAGTATCGGCCATCGTTGTTTCTAAGTCTGGCACAGTAATAGTCGAATCAAACTAAAAATAAAGTTAAATCGGTTCAAAGGTATAACAGACACTAAAGCTTTCGGATTCGGTAATTGGAAAGCCCTTGCGTCTAACACACACACACACACACACACACACACACACACACACACACACATATATATATATATATATATATATATATATATATATATATATACATATATGTGTGTGTGTGATTCATACCATGGTTTCTCCACATATGCAAAATCCTTTTTTATAAATAGTTATCAAGAACATTATCATTATCTCTCAACAACTATTGCCGATTTACAGATTTTCGTGTGTCCTGAACAGGTCCATATGTGGAGTTCCCCATCTGGCCTACATGGCCTGAGTGACCCATGGATGGAGCACCTACTCCATCCCTATCAGCTGACCGCTTCTTGAGAGTTTGTTGGCCAGAACATTTTGATGTCCCAGGACATGCTTTGTGTGTGGGTAGACATCATGTTTGGAGCGTCATCGAGTGATGTGTCCATTCAACTCCCTGAGCCTGTGGGAATATGATACACCTTGGCAGTTGAGGCAGGCAATCGTAGTCCTGTTGTCGCACATTTCAAGGATGTGTTTGTGCTCCATTAGGTCCTGGAAGTAGAGGAGCACCAAACGTATCACCTCCAGTTCCGACCAGTTTATGCGAGGAGATACAAAGTGCTCCCGGCCAATGGCCTGATGCCCTAGGGCTCTCCACATGAGCTCTCCGCCTGGACCAAGACGAGTCCATGTAGATGGTAAGCTGGGCCTGAAAAGGAGCCAACCTCTGTCCAGACAAGACATTCTTGGTTAACCAACAAAGGTGTGGATGGTCCTTGGGGAAGACCAGCACTGCAGCATGATAGGCCTGTTCCCTTGACCACCTGCCCCTCAGGGCTAGCTGCAAGGGGTAATGGTGAAGGTGACCGAGTGAGACCTGTTAGTCCATCAGGGAAAGGGATCCCAACAAAGCTTGATATTGTTGCACTGAGAGAACTGCACAGGTCAGACAGGCTGTCATGGCAGGGACTGAAGTCTCTCCCACCTGTCCTCCAAGGTCTGATAGATGTAGGCAACCAGGTCAAACTGGATGCTAAGAAAGATAAAAGTCTGCTCTGGCCGAGGCCTGGACGTGTTTTGGTTCACAATCAGGCTCAAGCATTGGCGAAGTTCCAAAATTGTCTGTCTGTCATGCTGCAAATCCAGACACCAAAGCACCCAGATGAGTCCATCATCCAGGCACACATGAATGCAAATGGCTGACTGGTGGAGATAAGCAGCAACTGTGTGCAGGAGCTGGGTGAACACCGGCAGTGCCATAGCAAGGTGGAACAGAAGCACCCTGAACTATTAAACTTGGTGTAAGAATGCAAACGGCACATACTTTCACGAGGTCTCTGCAATTGGCACATCGTAGAATACATCCCTGAGATCCAGGGATGTTGTCCACTTCATGGGCTGCAGGGCGTCTTTCACTGACTGGGGGGGTCCTCATACTGAAGGACGGGACTACCAGGAAGGTGTTCATTGTTGATAGGTTTATCGCAGGATGCCAGTCTCCATCCTGCTTTGAGAAAAGGAAGACAAGGTTGTAGAAGTCTGGCTATATGGCGCATTTGCTCTGAAGCTGTAAACTGCGTCTAGGAACACAAATACTTTGTGGGTTCCACTGCGAGTGCCCTGAACCACCTCGGTGTGTGGCTTAAGGTGGAAGCTGAGAAGCTAGTGTGCAGTGAGACTGGCAACTTTGGATCGCAATTACCCATTTAATTTTTTCACAAGTGCAGGAAACTTATATATTTTCTGATTACTACATATCCATAAATTTGTACCCATAGAGTGTTTTTGCAGGATTGGAATTTTTCGAGATTTTATAGCATTCTTTCTGACTTGGTAGGATTTTCACATTTTTCGCGCAGAAGTCACACAAAATTGTTTTTTCTAGTTGAAATCAGAGGAAATTTAAAATATATATCCATGTCCACGATCGATTTAAATGATTAGTCCTGCAAAAGCATAAATAAATAGTTATAAAATTTTCAATTTAGTCATGACAGGTTATTCATTTTCCTTCTATAAATTGCTCCAAAAGTCACTGAAGGGGTTGTCAGAAAAAAATCCTGGGAATTGTTCCTGGATATTATATATTTCTTTTAATGTCCATTGATTTTAATGTGATAGGGCGATTCATACATTTGTGATGTGAGATAAAAATTGCAGAGGTTGAGCAAAAAAACTGTTCTGAGAAAATTGCATTGAAAGAAAAAGTTGCCAATTCTTGCGTATATATATATGGCTGTAGTATGACACATTCTCAGTTCTTCTGTCCTGTGTTCTAATTATTGTGTGAAATAAACTTGTAATTTTACCTCTGGGATGTTGTCATTAAAGAAAAGTATATTTTGTGGCTTAAATCTTGACTGTTTTTAACTTGCGAATATTACACTTGGCTTGTTTGGGTGTGGATTTACATGCAGCTTTCCATATAGGGAAACCAGTAAGTGAATTGTGCTAATTTGTGTTTAAATCAATAGAGAATTTCAAAGTTATCAGAACTATGGTAGTGATTAGTCTGAACTGGCCTATTCTTCTCTCCATGGCTAATGGTTTCCTGTGAGTGACCCTTGTCAATAGCTCAATTGGTTCCCAGGGGTCATGGACTAATGACTGTGCAAACAATGATATGATTCATTATCATGCCCATGCAAACAAACCCATGTGACCTGCACTGCTTAAACTTTTCAGTGTAAACAAAAGTTTTGAGATCAATTATCTCATATAAATTTTATGTTCACACATCAGAGTTTTTGGGAGCATGTAGTTTAAGTATCAGACTATCCAAAAATATGAAAAAGCGATTAGAAGTTATCCAAAGGTGCCGGCTTCAGATCTTCCACCTTAATGCAGGCATGTCTTTGCCAAATGGCAGTGAGTAGCCATGTCTCAGGACATTTAGGAAGAAAGAATCATCCATGATAGACTACCATGGTGTGCGAATAGCAGCTAGCAGCAAACCAGATGCTGCAAGGAGTCTGAAGCCATGGTGAAGGGGAATCCTGAGACTTGTGGTTCAGCATGTCAAACTGAGGAGAATTGAGGTTTGCGCAACTTCTTGGATTTACCCCTTCTTGCTTGCCCGCTCTTCCCAGGGCATCGTGTTTCCGAAGACCATGCATGAGTGGAAGGTTGAGCAGGTGTGATCTGAGTACCCTGCTTCACTGCAGAGGCAGCCACACTTGGCAGTGAATGAACAGGGTCAGTCAATGCCTTGGCATGGGTCTGATTGGTGGAGTGAGCCTGAAGGTCCTGCATCTGGCAAATGACTTGTGCCATCTCTCCTCTGAACAAAGTTCCACAGAAGAGCTGCCCCATTCCAGTTCTGTGGTATATTGGGTCAGGCGTCCTCTGACCCTAGAGGTAGGCATTTCTCTGCAACAAATGAAGGTTTGCCTCAAATGTGCAGGTAGTTTGGACCTCTTGGTCAACCACTGGGAATAATGAAGTTGCAAGTAGTGACGGCAGGTTGAGCCAATCTCACACAGCCTCCATGATATGCACAGAGCCCTTGATGCTGCCCAGAAGGGATGTCGAAGTGGCAAAAGAGACTTTGGAATATGACACTGTTAGGACATTTCCTCTGGCATACTCTTCTAGTCTCTTATATGCCTCAGCAGACAAAGTGATGGACTTAACTTAGAGTACCATCACCCCATGACATCTGGCTGGGGGAGGAGTCACCCTTGATGAAGATAGCCAGATGTTGGCCACTCTATGGGAACCCATGTGCTGTGAGTCTTAGCTGTGACCAAATCATAAAACTCAGCTAGTAAGGGCGAAAAGTGGTTGGGGATCTTATGATGAGTGTCCTCCAGGGACAAACCCTGGCAGGACATTGCGACAGCCCCACGCCTCTCCTCCTGTGTTGGAACCACAGCTTGGTCTCCCAATAGGCTGTGAATGTGAGCTTCGAAATGATCAAAGCCTCAGGCCAGAGCTGAAGCAGTATTTGTAGGAGCAGAAGCAGGTTCCATGTGCACCACAGATGACACTGGGCTCAGCAGTCCAGAGCATCAATGGTGCAAAGGTCAACGGGTCGCCCATGGACAAGACCTGCTAATGGACAAATCGATCGTGAAGTCAAGGTCTGAAGACTCAAGACTAGCAAGAAGGGCAGTTATGCCTAAAGCCTCTTTGAACAAAGTATTATCTGCAAGCAATGGACCGCCTGTTAGAGCAAAACCTCTCAGGATGCTATGTGAGGGAGCAGCAACAACTCCCATGGAAGCTGCAGCCTTCATCACTACCCCTACCTGCTTGGCCCACATGGGGCTAGAGAATAGGGACTTCTGGAGCACTTGGTGTGGGGCCACAGCTGTTGCTGGCTTGAAGGTCTGCTGGTTAGAGGGCACAAGCTGTCTTTATGAAAACTCCAGAGTCTCCAGAGGGCTACAGACAGGAGCCACAGCTGCCAACAACAGATAAATCTGATGGCCGGAGCAGTCATGCTGGGGTTTAAAGAAGTCTGGAGTTCTCGGGATTGCCAGCTGCTCTGACAAGGATGAAGGGCAGGACGCAAACTTCTGCTGTTTGGACCCAAGCAGTCAAGACCGAGGGGACCAAGATTTCGGAAGACCTAACTTGGGCTTAGTCTGCCTCTTCAGATAAGAATCCAAAGTGGTCAGCTGGGGGGGGGGGGGGGGTGACTGGATCAGATTCATAGCATTTAGTGGGTCCTGGCTGAAGTCTCCAGGACTGATGAGAATGTTGGATCATTGGGCAAGGAACCCTGCCATCACCGAGGTGGTACCAAGCACACGAGATCCCCATGAGGTGATCTCTTGCTACCCAACTTGTGACTATGCCCACCCCCCCATTCCTCCAAGGGGGTTGGGGATAAGTGGCAGTGATCACTTGGGCATGTGTGCAACCCATGCGGGTTCTCTTTGCATCTCCAGTGGTGTTGCGGGGGGGGGGGGAGGACAACTGTCATCTCCTTACCTAATACAAAATATACATTGAACAAGCAGAATGCAATGTTTCATAATCTTAATCCATTTGGAAAATGGGTAATCTTTGCATAGTAAATATTAGCGCACTTTAGTATGAGTAGTTCAAACCAAAAGGTGGTTACCTTACATATAGACATGACTGATTATGTTGCAATGTTGTTCATCAACGGAGTAAGGGTTAGTATGGTATAAAGGGCCAAGTGGCATGTGAGCATGCTGCACACATCACACAATGGCAAATTGCATAGTTATTTTAAGCTCGTTTGCCAAGCCCCTTGGAAAAATTAGGATCCTCCTTACCACTGATGGCCACAATAGTTATGATTAGGGTACTCAAATGATGCGAGTTTGTTGTCAGGCAAAAGTATATGTTACCACTCCAGGTACCTTACATGCTGCGATAGGTATTAACACATCACACAATGGCAAATTGCATAGTTATTTTAAGCTCGTTTGCCAAGCCCCTTGGAAAAATTAGGATCCTCCTTACCACTGATGGCCACAATAGTTATGATTAGGGTACTCAAATGATGCGAGTTTGTTGTCAGGCAAAAGTATATGTTACCACTCCAGGTACCTTACATGCTGCGATAGGTATTAACACATCACACAATGGCAAATTGCATAGTTATTTTAAGCTCGTTTGCCAAGCCCCTTGGAAAAATTAGGATCCTCCTTACCACTGATGGCCACAATAGTTATGATTAGGGTACTCAAATGATGCGAGTTTGTTGTCAGGCAAAAGTATATGTTACCACTCCAGGTACCTTACATGCTGCGATAGGTATTAACAAATCCTCTGTGCAACTGTGAGAAAAATTGTTATGATTGGTAGAGTGCCCATAACTAATAGCCTCCTCGTAAAAAAAGAACAAATTACAAACAAACACACTGAAAAACCTGTATACAAAAAAAAAGACTTTTCCCCCAAAGCTGACAACCATTTAATTTCTTTCAAACTTTTAATTCTTTTGTCCAGTGCCCCTAAAACCAAAGTTGTTTCTTTTGGGGGGGGGGGGGGTGTAGAAAAACCTATTCAAATTAGTTGTTTCATAAACCAAATTGCACAAGCCTGCTTTGGCAGTTCCTTACATCATGAGGAAGGCTGGTTAAGCCTCCAACTATTCCTGTAATATTTTAGTCAGAGAAGTGCTAAGAAACTTGGATTTTATGAGGGGCTAAAGACACAGAGGAATCAACAGTGATGCCAATAATGTTGCAAAAGGGCTCTGGACTGACTCGCCTTTGCTTTGAACATGGGTATGGCTGTTTGTTTTGATTTGGAGAGGTCA
The DNA here is from genome assembly GCA_964020975.1 of Hermodice carunculata. Classification (NCBI taxonomy): domain Eukaryota; kingdom Metazoa; phylum Annelida; class Polychaeta; order Eunicida; family Amphinomidae; genus Hermodice; species Hermodice carunculata. Next base: position 12,785,778 of record OZ026616.1, on the reverse strand, counting down.
CTGAGTTTGCCTGCTTTGTCATTGTGAACAATGAAAACTGAAATGGTGACCTACATACATGCACAGATGTAAAAAAGGGGAAAGTTCTGGTCTAGAAAGATCACAGAGGAGTGTGATGTGTGATTAATTAGAAAACTGTAGAATACTGGATAGGGTTCTCAGCCTAGGTATATAAAGCAACTGCCTTCATGACTGTGAGAGGGAGAATTCTGAGATCTGACAGAAGCTGTGTATCTTCAAGCCAGTGGAACTGTGAGCCATTGCCAAGGAGATGCTCATTTATACATTGTACCTGTGGAGTGTGGACTGTGCCTTTGAGTGGACTGGTATATTTGGTGTTTAACTTAACCACATTGGAACCAGCTGTGTGGGATTTGGACCAACATCATGTCCTGTGCACCACATTGGAAGAAACTACACCTCTGTGCGATTTGGACCAGACTATTGGCACCTACTATATTACTTGGAACTGTGCAACAGTACCTTTGGAGAATCTCTCACCAGGGATTAGGATTCACCTGTAGTATGTTAATTATTGGAGTATCAGCATAGCTAAGTGTAAAATTTCATTTATCTACTTTGTACTTATTTTTTATTGTTAATATATTGTTATTGTTAAAGTTATCTCATCGTTGTCATTCTTTGATGAGTTCTGCTATGATCTAGAATATTCTGAAGGTTGGCATCTTTAAAACCTTTCCCTGGCACATGGTTCTGGTCTTTGATGTGAGAATCGGGGGGGGGGGGGTCTCTGTATGAAGATGCATTGGGGGACAAGTACTTTTTATTATATTGGTAACATTCTCTGGGTTTTGATGCTGATAATCTGTTTCAAGTTCTCACTTTCTGTCATACCTTTGATGGGTTTATATATATATATATATATATATATATATATATATATATATATATATATATATATATAAATATATATATATATATATATATATATATATATATATATAAATATATATATATATATATATATATATATATATATAAATATATATATATATATATATATATATATATATATATATATATAAACTCCACCATTATGATTATGAGGCAGTGCTCTTTGCACAGACAGGTCCTTTCTTTCCTGCCTTTTCATAGATTGAGTTGTTAAATGATACACACTTGCCTGCAAAGCCAATTTGAAAAGTTGCAACCCTTGCATATTAAATAGTTGTAAAATGTAGATTGATTTACGTGTGGAGGGGGGGTGTACAGGGACTTTACATCAGTAATTTGTGGGCCAATATATGAGAATTCTTTTATGCCATATTATCAGCATGATATGTGTCAAATCACTGCATATGCTGGCACATGAAACTTTCTTCTGGTATTAATACAACGTTTGAGTACATTGTTCAACTGACGAGGTTTACATGTTGCTGTAAGTTAAAGACATTTTTTCTTGTTGCTGGCGTGCCCTTTGGTGGCTTGAGATGATGGTTTATGATTTATTCATTTATTTAGCTGTAATTTAGTTTTTTTGACCGAACGTGGTATGCTTCAGAGTCCTCTGTATGTTTAATCCATGTGCACGGGTACAGGGTCTTACACCGGTGATTTGAGGACGAATATATCTGTAGACAGGGTGATATATTCAGACTCCTCATGCGGAAGGCTTTCATTTAGGTGCCAACATGCCGTGTCTGAAGTCGGTCGTTTTTGCATTGTCTGGCAGGTTATGTTGCGGCTGCCACAAGGGCAGCTTCGGCGTGGCTTGGCGGGCAATGCAAAGCCCACTGACCAAGGACTTTCTTACTGTGGTATTGAATGAGTTAAACACATGTCTTTGCTGTGGTAGGTGTGCCCTTTTTCTTGGGTGCAAGCCCAGCAAGTATTGTTCTTTTTGTTCTCATGTAGCAATGCAAACTTCACGTTGGTTTTTCGTGTTCTGCAATTATGGAAAAAAACTGTGGCAAGATTTGCATGGGGTTTCAAGTTGAGTTTAATATAGTAACGAGGCATTGGACTGAGTCGGGGAAAAATAAGCAAATACAAACTAACATCTGGCTAAAATATTGAAACTAGTTCTCTGAATGTGAGAGGTCTACAGGACTTCAAGGAAAGGCGAGAAGTCTTTCAATATTTTCAAAAGGGTAAGGCTGATGTTTTGTTTGGTTTTGTTTTGTTTTGTTTTTTGTTTTGTTTTGTTTTGTTTTCAGAAAGCCCACCGTACGGCAGAAATAGAAGAGCAATGGAGGGCTGAATGGGGGTATACTATTTTGTTTTTCATGGAACAAGTGATTCCAGGGGTGTGTGTACACTGTTCTTTTTATTTGGACATTCATGAGGTACTATTGCACCCTGAGGGGCCGGTATGTCATTGCTGATGTCACAATTGGAAGCAAAAGATTATCACTAGTAAACACATATGGGCCAAACCAAGATAAGCCTCTCTCCTTTGAGAATATGAATACATTAATAGAAGGGATTCCAAACGATGAGAAAATATTTGAAGGGGATTTCAATTTTGTGTTCGATGTAGATAGAAAATAAAAGAGGTGGCGATCCTCACACACATGTAATAGCTCAGGCAGCGCTAACAGCTTGCTGGAAGACACTGATCTCATGGATGTATGGAGAATAAAAAATCCCGATAAATTAATACGTAAGAATATTACAGGTTCATATGAAAATGATTCATATCAGCTCACAAAACCAGACTCTAAAACTACGTTCGGTTTAAAGATTATTCGCCATGATAAGATTCGCGCCAAATGCTACGTTTCAGAGATACATGGAAATGTAATATTCACTTTAAAGTTACGCATATACATATTTAAAGATATAAAGAGTCTGTTTTGGAAAGAAGGATTAAAATTTGGTGTGTGGTTAATTAATTTGAGCCCAAAAATTAGAAGGAAGTTGCTTACAAATAATTGTGGTACAAATCATCGATTTAAATTGATAATAAAATAGTTTTCTATGAAAACTAGAATACAGAAAGCATAGATATGGTGATGGATTTAATTGATGCTTCTGGTATTTTAATGACTTATGCTGCCTTCTATATGGAATACCGTAATTTACAAACAATATTTGTACTTATCAAGGTTTAATTGCAGCTATACCAAGACAATGGGAAATGATATTACATGCGTTTTATACTAAAGATTTAGAACCATATGTATATTTAGTGGAAAAAAAGGGTGAAAGCTGAAAAAAACCAAGATTTTTCTACTTTTTATTCATTGAAAAGATTTTTGTACCACCAACAAATGCATATAATTAGTGGAATGTGGACTTACACAATTTAATTGTTGAGGAGTACTGGGAAAGCAGTTTTACACAAATATATAAATGTACAATTTCCGCTGTATTAAGAGCTTTTCAATACACATTTTTGCATTGAATCATATATACAAATTCAAAATTGTTAAATTTGGATATTAAAGAGACTGCTGTCTGTTCTTTATGTTATGGAGAAGAGGAAACATTTATCCATTATTTTCATGAATGAGAAGTTAACAGCGGTTTTGGCGGGAGGTTCTAAATTTGATTAAAGTGCAGATGAAAAGTAATAATATCTTTTCCAAAACTGAAATTTTATTGGGAATCCGAACAGAGAGAATGTATTTTGCTAATTGCTACTTATCCCTCGGCCATGATAAAATATGGCTAAATTTGGAAATCATAAAAACAAAGTGAATGAAATTGGATTGATAGCATATAATGGAACAGTGCATTGTGACACACTGAGACAACATAACTCATAATGCAAAAGCCAAATTTGGAAAGTCATAAAAACAGAGTATTGGAAATTAGATTGATGGAATACAATGGAACAGTGAACTGTGACAAACTGAGACAACATAACTCATAATGGAACTTTCTGTCTCACTAAGATATTAGCAAACAACAATGAATACTTTATTGAATCTGTGATACTATTTACATCACAGATCTAACAAACTGAGACAGTATCACTATAATTGAAAACCTGACTTTATATATTATATATTAAATTCAGGTTTGTAATATAGAATAGCTACACCATTGCCTGTAAGCGCTTGAGGATATTATATCACACCTATGTATCTTGTTACAGAATAAAAAAAAACATTAAAAAATGTTGCAATATATAGCTTAGCTTTTATAAACAAAGGTGGAACTAAAAATCCAGAAATAGATCACGTATGGTGCAGGTACATGTAATGTGGCAAAACGTTACTCTAGTATTCATGTACAACAAACAAGGGAATGAAAAACAAAGAAATCATTCAAACTCAATGCATATGATGTGACCAAATTTCAGATTAGGTTTCATGTACTAACGGGGACCTTGTAAACAGAAATTCTTTATATATGCTGGAAATGAATTAACAAAAATATCAGCTAAATTTTCACTTTTCAAAACTGGAACAGAAAACAGAGAGAAGAGAGATCGTTCACATGTGATGCAATAATGTAGCACAATGTCAGCCCAGCTTTCATATGCTAAAAGGGAACTCAAGGCAGACCAGGAGTCAATCTGATGCATTACTTGCAATGCACAACCATGGGCATGTACCGACGGAGGAATACTTGGTGGCGCACCACAAGAACAGTCATCACCTCCATCTTGCTCAAAATGTAAGTTTTCTAGAACTAGGTATTCACTCACCTCATGATTGCAGGCAATTTAACGTATAAAGCTATGTTCGGCATGGAGATACCATCTCTGGTTAATGGCTTATGCAGGGCTCTGCTCCACATTCAGATAAAACTTCAAGCGCATTAGCTGCCTTTCTGCCATAAAATTATTCAAGTGTGATCTAATTTATCACTGCGCACAAACCAACAGCTCAGATGATTTTGTCAATGTAGTCATCCTTATCTTGGGTACCCACGCCATGCGAGTCATCAAATCTTTAAATGTCTTAAAATATGTGGTCTCTCTTCAGAGGTGCAATGAGATGGAACATATAGAACGCCAAACCTGTCAAACGTGTTTTATATTGCCGGATCATCGGTCACCATAGTTATCGTCCCAGTACTAGGGCAATCACACGTGAATGATAGATAAGAATTTAACCACTTGTATTTCAATATGCAGTTTGGAAAAGACATTTTTTCCTCCTTGGGTTTGCTGAACAAAGCCATGGGCTACTTGCAATGGAGCAAAAGTTTCCTGATGCAAAATTGCACACGATAAGTTTTAACACGAGACACAGAATCTATGACATCATGATCTCTGGCGGATAAGGTTCGCCGGGGGTCGCCACCATGACTCCAGGCGTCATTGATTATTTTTCTGTCATATGTGTATAATTGAATATTTGTGCATGTGCAGAAGGTCAGACGTAACGACCATAACAAAATATCATGTCCTGAAATATATTCCCTCCGCGATTTTAAGAAAGCAGGTTAAGGGGATCTATATTATCCAACACAACATTTTGACACATAATACACATCTGTGGTACATTTGGTATCATAGGCCTTTTTCTCTCTGAACATATTCAATTTCATGTGTTTTCAACACCTTTTGGCCCATATCTTTTGTACCACTGTGGCTGGCGCGTCTGAATTTCAACACATCTTTGACTTTTTGCCTGATTGATATTACTACCAATTTTTGTGATCAATTCTGTAGAACTCGTCGAAAAACAGCAGTATCAATATTTTCACATTTTTTGTCTATTCATTCTATAATAAAAGTGGCGCCACCAATATCGAACTCAACTTAGACTTTTATACAGCTGGTAAGCGCTGTTAGTTATATGGGACTATCTTGAAAACTGTAGACTGCATGATGCTCATAAGCAAACGTTTATGGAGCGAAGGAGGGACAGACAGACATGAATGATCTCATAAGCTGTGTGACCTAAGCACAGCAGAGCTAAAATAAAAAAACGAACAAAAAACAAAAGCAAAACAAAACAAAAAACAAACAAACAAACAAACAAACAAACAAAGAGAAACAAAAACAAATAAAAATAAACCTTCAGTTGGAACATGTGTATCTTTACCCTCATGGTTAATGGAGCTAATGAGATGTAATGAACGATCGTGCATGATTAATTGAAACAGCTCAGTTGGCTTCAGGACATAAAGTGCGACAGGCAGGTGCCGAATTGTTTTGACTGCCTGTAAAAATTATGATATATTCATATTTTAACGTGTTAATATTAAAAATCCAAGGGCAAAACGATATTGGAATCGTATATTTATCTATGTACAAAGATATTGTAAATACGTAATCATGTCTGTGTGCCAACACAGACATATTGTTTTTCTAGGAATTCTTTCTTTCTTTCTTTCTTCCTTTCTTTCTTTCTTTACAGGCAAATTTGTCTGATATTTCATTTGAAAAGTAATACACGTAGAAACTCCAAACTTGGTACAATTATACTTCTATTGATGAAGTCTCGCCATTTATAATGAGAGGTCATGTTTTTTAAAATTATGCAAATGAGGGCTAATCAAAATTTAAATCATCAATATCTTATATACTATATCAGATGTGGTTCTGACTGTATAGGAGTTCGATCATAGCAAGATAAAGGTCATCTCAAATGTCAAGGTCATGTCGAGGTCAAAGGTCATGTCAAGGTCAAAGGTCAATTTTAGGCCAAAATGTCATTTTTGAGGGTAAGGTTCACTTCAGGCAGAGGTCATCTCAAGCTCAAAAATCTTTTCAGAGTCAAAGGCCACTTTCGATGGTGGCTTTCTTGTAGCTGTATCTTGGTCAATTTTTATCATGTTGGGCTCAAATTGTAGCTATTGTAAAAATGCACATTTTTATAAAAACATGTAACCTCAAAAGGGCAACGGTCAAGGTCATTTGGCCCTTTAAAAGTTTCATCCAGTGGTAACTTGGCCAATTTCCATCCAATTCTAATCATGTTGGACTCTAATGGTAGGTATTGCAACACTTGACATTTTTAGAAGTACATGTTACCTCAAAAGGGCAAAGATCAAGGTCATTTGGCCCATTGAAAGTTTCGTCTTGCCATAACTTGGTCAATTTTCAGCCGAGTTGGTTCATGTTGGGCTTAAATTGTGGGTATTGTAACACTGTGCAATTTATATGTGACCTGTAAAGGTCAAAGGTCAAGGTCATTTGGATTTTGAAATTTGCATCCAGCCATAAGCTTAATGCAATGTGAAGTACCAAAGGATAAAAGTTGCAGCATTTATATTTACAGCTTTTGTTGGCACATAGATAGATTTGCTTTGAAGCAAATCTTCTTTGCTATTTCTTTCTTTCTTCTTTCTTTCTTACTTTCTTTACAGGCAAATTTGTCCCACATTTCATTTGAAAAGTATTATACGTAAAACTTCAAACTTGGCACAATTATATTTCTACAAATGAAGTCTGGCCTTTTTATAATGAGAGGTCATGCTTTTCAAAATTATGCGAATGAGGGCTAATTAAAGTTTTAAATCATCAATATCTTATATACTATAGTAGATGTGGCTCCAAGTGTATAGGAGTTCGATCATAGCAGGGCAAAGGTCAGCTCAAATATCAAGGTCATGTTAAGGTCAAAGGTTATGTCAAGGTCAAAGGCCAATTTTAGGTGAAAATGCCATTTTAAAGGTCAAGGTTTACTGAAGGTTAATGTCATCTCAAGGTCAAAGGTCATTTCAAGGTCAAAGGCCACTTTCGATGGTGGCCTTCTTCTAGCCATAACGTAGTTAATTTTAATCCAATTTTGATCATGTTCAGTTCCAATTGTAGCTATTGTAACACTGCACATTTTAGAAACTGACATGTGACCCCAATGTCATTTGGACCTTTGAAAGTTTCAACCAGCCATAACCCGGCCAATTACCATCCAATTGTAATCATGTTGGACTTTAATTGTGGGTATTGTAACACTGCACATTTTTGCAATTTACATGTGATCTGCAAAAGTCAAGTTCAAGGTCATTTGGACTTTGAAATTTTCATCCAGCCATTAGCTTAAAAAAGTTAAGGACAAAAGTTGTAGCATTTAATATTTACAACTTTTGAAGGCACACAGACAGATTTGATTTGAAGCAAATCTTCCTTTCTCGTTGTATTTGTGCCTTTTCGTCCAGAACCCTGGTACCCTATTCCGTAGTCCAAACTCTTCACACTCCATAAGCTAACCTGTTGCTGTCTAACCTGTATACACATGTAAGTACTTATGCCACGTTCTTCTGTAGAAATTGACATAGGCTTTATTAGCCCAAATAGATTTAAGGGTCTTTAGCAGATAATTACTTAGAACATGTTTCGGAGCCCATACCCGTATATGTATCTCTGAGTAGCGGCGCCTTGTTTAAGCTAAATATTTAGCAAAGACAACCCATATAATAACAAATAAATATGAACGTGTCAAAAAATGAAGTTCTGCTTATGAATGCAGAGCTTCAATATGAATATAGAATACCTATCGAACCAAACATAATTTCTAAATAGTGTGGAACAAGTTCAGATAAGAATAATTTGACAAAATTTACACATACTTGGTACAGGCAAGGGACATATCTTTGTGATTTTGCCAGTCCTGTTGGTACCGTTAGTTCATGTACTAACTGGGAGAAAAATGAATCAACTCAGATAAACGTACATGTTACGCTAATATTGATATAATATGTCTATCAAACGACATTTTTCTAGGTGATACCACATTTTCCTTGGGGCCGACCTGTTATTATGTTGGAAAGGTATATGTGTGCACATTGCTGTGAACAGCGAGAAAGGTAATGTGTATGGTTATAAAAAGCAAATGAAGAACTTTCATCTGCCTCTACGGCCCTGAAGCGGGACTGGAGCAATTTGCTTATTCGCACTATGAACACGTTTCCAGCTTTCGCAGTGAACTCTACTCAAGGAAGCAGGGCACAACTCAGCGAAATATGTAGAAATTATATTGAATTGGCACATCGGTAAAAGCAAATAAAGCAAAAAAAGTATTAAACAACACAGGGACCTGTTACGAGGTGGCTTTACCTAGCACGTCTTGTGCCAACCTGGCCCTCAATAACAGAAAGAAAATAGAAAACGCTACGTTTTTACTGCCGTGAACAGAACACAAAGACAAAGCTTTTTGTTCAAATATATATTGACTCACATTTTACACAAAAAGCAGAGCACGGCGGAAACTGGCAGTTCGTCTATAATGTCTGTACACTTGTTGTCAGGCTTTAAACAAAGTGGTTGGCCGGGTCTGGTGTCCTGGCTTGTCCAATCGACCTCCGGGCTGCAACTCAGAATCAAAGGGCAGTATCAGAAAAACAAAAAAAACCAAGAACATTATCTTGCAATTTTGTAAAAACCCGTTTTACATTGTCAGACCCAAATTGTGGTTTAGCTTTTTTCCAATTTTCTGGTCTTATCAATCACCAAAAATAAGACGTATTAATTTACAGGATTTGCTGTGCAATCTCAAGACAAACACTTGACAAATATCACACAAAACGCCACATTGGAGAGCTAGCAAAACTCTGAAAAATATATTTACACTGGTTTCCTCTTCAAAACTGGCTATCTCAAAGCCTACATCATTTAATCAGTGAACCGCACAAGATTCACAAATACAATATTGGAGCATACAAGTGCTCAAAAAATGGCTTAACTCGAAGCCTACCTCACTAAATTGGGGAAACACACAAGATTCCCAGAACAAAATAAATTGGAGCACACGAGTGCTCAAAAATGGCTTAACCACAAGCCTAAATTATGTCAATTGGTGGATTATACAAGATCCACAATAATACATATATATTGGAGCATACACAAGCTCTCAACTAATCAATACTTACTTTGAACGCCTGGTCGCAGCAGGAACACTACCAATAATTTAACGTGCACCCCGTTCATTATGCGCACGGATCAGACATTTCGGATGTCTGACACCAAACAGCAGTACACAGCCCTTTTTATTTGGGAGAGAAAGCCTAATCCTGTCCTCACTGTGATCGCCTTTCACTCACTGAACCCAACAGTAAACCAATCAAAACCAAGCAAGATCGGCGATCACTCAACACTTCCTGGCATGCTGACAGTTGGTACTTTAACTGTTTGAAGTTCAAAATGTGCTTGCACTGCAGCTAAATTCAGCTGCCACAATATACATTCTATGCAACAAATTAAACTTTATGGTTTTAAACTTATCACCACATAACAGACCCAACACAGAGAAGACGTGACGGAGCTGAAAAAACATGATTCGAAACCATATATTTATGTTTTCAGTTGTCGTCACTGGGTGTCGCGATATGCGCATTAATACAGTCGGATTTTTGCTGCGTCTGCGGAGGCACAGATTGCAGAATGACTTCATCATGCAAATGACAATGAATATTCGTGTAACTATGAACATGCAATACTGACCCAGACAGCAGTAACGCTGTGAAAATAATCAGCTGACTGGTATACTTTTGGAAATATACTTTTTTATGCACTATCACAATGGATACCCAATTCAATTATAAGTGTTTTGAGCTGACCCCGCCAATCACTTAATTTTTTTTTCAAAGATTTGATTTCAACCGAATTTTTTTTCATCTGCGTTACATTATTATCATCTGTTAGCAACAAAATGATACAGCTTGTCAGAAAAAAAATCTTGTCAGTGAGGCTACGATGACTTTGATATCCATCACCTATCCACAAATAACTACAATTTAGCTAGTGTGCAACTTTTCCTGCCATTAACTCTTTCTTCTTACTTTTGAAATTCTTTATATTAGAAATATAAATAAAATCACTGAATATTAGAAATATAATTAAAGTCACTGCAGGACTTTGATATTTAGAGGTTTACCAGAAAAAGTCACTGCACTACTTTACAATTTGTTGCGCATGTTGCATCTTACCTCAATTATGTCTTCAGACAGCGCAGTCACCAGGTTGCTACTGGAGGCTTTCCAGATCGCAACTCACAATAATTTCTATCCCTTAGCGGCCCCAAAACGACATGTTGCCAGCTCCGATTTGGTGTTGGCGGATCGTCGATCCACAGTCACCGCAACCAAGGCTGGTAGAGTACCCCCTTGCCGCTACGCACGATTCCAAAGTTGCTTACAAATACTGAATTCACTGCAGATGAAAAGCCAGAATCTAGTATACCGCAAGAGCAAATAGTAAAACCTGTTTGTGTTTTCTTAATAAAATTACTTTGTTTGGATATATTTCAAAGGAACCTAGGCCTCCGACGTGTTCCTGCCTCAAAGGCGGGAGGAACGACCGTCCGGCCAGGCTGGGGTTTCCCGGCGAATGTCGTCACACAGACCGCACACAATACACGGAGAAAAAGAAGGACACTTATAGATTAAAGGGGAGTATGGCGGTGCTAATAATAGCCCGTCTTTTTGTTCAGATTCGTCTATAATTAACACTAAAAATTGCTGTATCTCTGAAAAGGCGTCACTGTTTGCAAGGGGTGTCTTGGGTCTTCATTATGTTTTTAAGGAAAAGGAAATCGATGCTTCAACTTGTTAAGTTTCGATTTACCAAGTAAGGCCTACAAATTACATTCACCATCATTATATTCCCATGTTTACGGAGCCCCAGAGAGGACATGAGAGAAAAAAAATATTTTTTTGCGTTCCCTCGCACTGATAATTTTTTTCTTTTACTTATGTCCCTTGGGCTAAAACAGGGAGCCCCAGACGGGACATGAGGAAAAAAGTATTTTATTGTGTTCACACGCAAAGGTTTTGCGTTACCTCGCAAAACTTTTACGCGGGAACGCAAATATTTGCGAGGGAAAAATAATTCTTCTCATCGAAGGGTATAAATTTTAATATATTATGGCGCCTCTGGGGCTCCAGATACTGATTTTTTTGCTGTGAAAAAAAAATTCTTTTGGGTTCCCACGCACAAAAAAAAAAAAAAAAAAATCCTCATGTCCCCTCTGGGGCTCCGTACAATGTAACACTCACAGTAATTAATTGTGGTGGCACTTTACACTTTTCGTGAAATATAAGAGGCGAGTGTTTATACCTTCCATAGTAGGCCTATACCTTTAAAGTATTGCGGTGACCACCAATGCCAACGTCATATATGCGATTGTGGAAACCCGAGGCGAGAGGCACCCATCGGGATTAACGCATATCACGAGATGAAATAAATGCACTTCAAGGAGTCATGAAATTATAGATTCTTAAAGTTTTCATTGTTCACAGAGAAAAGATAAACACACTTTCAGTTCACAGGTATTGACGAAAATGCATCACATAAATCCCCTTGGGGATCCTCTGGACCTATAACGTGCGGCCCTCTCTGCATCAGGTCACAGCTCATCTCTAGCAGATGATATTCACACTGCAGTCACTGCCTGAGTGTGTAAGTGCCTTCCTTCCCAGCGTGACAGTTGTTGAGTCGTGCCTTCCTTCCAAGTGTGTAAAAGTTGTCTCAAGTCGTTGCCAGAGTGGAAGGTTGCGGAGTGAAATTCACAGCTATGTAGGACAAAGTGTGCTTGTCTCAATTAACTGCTGTGGAGAAAGGGGAGCGGCTGCTGAAAACCTAACATTCTGTGGTTATTTTTTCCCACTTTTGCCAAACTAAAAATATCCAAATAGTACTCCCCAATTGATTTTTCACACACTGTGTTGAATTACAATTAAGAAGCTTTTACAGCAGTATAGGCCTACATGAATTAGAAGTCAATAATTTTGTGCCATGCACTCATTTCATGATTAATACTGAAAACGAAATATCACTGATGTCTCACTTTTATCACCCATATCCCATAACTAAAAAGCCATAATGATAACTTCCTCATTCATATTTTTGTATTTTCCACAACTATAATAAATTTGCGAAGGACATTTTATTGCGAGATTTAATTCTTCAAATAATTAAAGAACATAATTTAGTCCAAGAATGATTAACAAATAAAATCTAACAACTTTCACTATATTTCGTTTTACAGTTGTACTTTTATTTTCCATAAATTTATTCTTGTACAGCTTTGATATTTTTTAACACGGGTGAGTGTACATGTTTCAACCAGAAATTACAGACATGCAGGTATCTCTTGTCATACAGTTTGACCCCTGTACTGGTCACTGCTGGTAAGAAAAATATATATGACCAGAGGCATATATTTTCACTACCTATGTTGAAAGAAGATACAGTTATTTTCCCTGTTGCAGGTGATGTAAACTATTTTTTAGGGCAGTTGGTACTTTCTTGTTCCAAATGGAGAGACTTCATTCAGTACTTCGTTTCAAAAATAGTCAATTCATGAGGAGCCACAGAAATGACTTCTTTGCATACGCGAGGACAATTTTGGTTATAACTTGCATCACATGTGGCAAAATTACCAGTTGGGGATCAGATGTAAATATGCATGTCATCGCAACATCATTATGTCCAGTGTATGTGTTTTGTCAATATGGTGGAACTTTTCAGTGGAAAAAAAATGTCCACCGAAAAGAATTTCAACTGTCCCACGAGTATCATATATTTCCATTGCAAACACTTGGGTACATTATCATGCTGTGTTACCCACAACGAGCAACTGTGTATGTGCCATTTTGTCACCTAAACTCTTGGGTGAGCAAGAGTCAACTGAAAACGAAGATGCAACAACAATCGATGATGATGATGATGATGATGATGATGATGATGATGATGATGATGATGATGATGATGATGATGATGATGATGATGATGATGATGGTGGTGGTGGTGGTGGTGGTGGTGGTGGTGACAATGATGGTCGTGGTGACAAAAAGTGAAGGCCATAGCGATGACAATGATTAAGGTTATGTTGATGGCGATAATGATGATGATGGTCACAGTAATGGTGACAAAAATGTGATGACGGTTATTAAGATGATAAAGATAACGGTCATGGTGATGATGATGATGATGATGATAATGGTGATGACAATGATTGTCACAGTGATGACGGTAAGTGTATAAATTGTGATTATGGTGATCATAACAGTGACAAAAAACAACAAACCTGCATCCCCATCATATCACTCTGTATTAAAAAAACGCACAGCATCTGAATCTACAAATCACTGGCATCCAGCTGCAAAACGCCAGAACACTCAACTGTTATCACTGTATGGTCATAGTATTTTGCCACTTGTCAATTACCCCTGGTTTATTACCAATGACTTTTCAACATTCATAGTAAAATGGAAACTACCAGTTACATGATCACTAAGTCAACATTATATTTTGATTATATCGCATGGCACCCACCCACCCACCCACCCACCCACACATATATATATATATATATATATATATATATATATATATATATATATATATATATATATATATATATATATATATATATATATATATAACAATATTTGTCGCGACCTCTGGTCGCGTTATGTCTTAGAACTACAGGACTAGGTGTTCTTAGCGCGACCTAGCCGGTCGCGCTTATGATTTGCCCTGTTTGTGTCCTATCAAGGACCGTACAGGGTCAGCAGCGTGTGCCAAAGGTAAAAATACCCGGGTCTATACTTTCCCGGCAAACGTCATCACCCAGTTGCACACGGACCAATGAGAAACTGGCTACTGAATTATAGGCGAGTAATGTAGGCCTAAATACCGATGTTACCGCGACCGTCAGAGAAAACACGATAACTTTTTGCATGTGTCGTATTCTGTCCAAATTAATCGGACGCACATTTAACAGTTCCGCACATTTTAGCGACAAAAATTGAAGGTGTGACTAGCTCACGCACTTTGTAAGGTAGTCCTGGCCTGGTGTGTGGATCTTTGAACAATGAAAGTATACACTTCTCGCGTATTCACGTTGCAATGAGAGTTACACCAACAAAACAAAAATACCTCTTGTCGCGACTGGCAGCATGCAGACCTAGCCTACATTGCACAAGCCTGGACACCGAACTGTGATTTCAAGAAAATGTTAAACGGTTTCATATGTGCACTAGACATTTCTTGTTCGAAATTTTTGCAAACGAACCGATAATATATTATGTGACTTCAGCCGAAACATCCAGAATCATTCAGTGTGTTGAGACATTTTGAGAGCAGGCCGTGAGACCAAGACATCATCAGCTACTAGCTAGTTGTTTTCGTTTGAAGGCAGTTTTCTCGAGGTCAGCTAAGGGACAATGGTCAACACTGCGATTCAGCTCCTTTAGTATTGCTTCTGAAGACCCTGGATTCAGGGGAAATTATTTATAGAGTCTTGATAGGCCTGGTGTCAGATGGTCTAGCCTTATATCTCGATAGGCGAAAGCGAGTCTCAGACTTCGCGTCTACGGCGCAGTTTATGCCTCAAACACCAGCAGATTTTTCATCGACTTTCCATAAAATCTATCGATTTTTTCGATATTTTTTCTATATCAATAGTATTCCACATTTTAATGCTATGGAGAACAAGTGAACCTAAAAAACCCCTCTTCCTTGGTTCGACATCCCTTTACTTAATTTGGCCGATCAGTGAGAATTTAAATATGAAATCTCTCAACTCAGACATGTTTCCCTTCATAAATTAAAGTAATCCATTACTGGCTCCATATCACAAATGATGGACTATTTACGGGTGTTTGTTCCTTAGATCTCCAAAATGGGTCGATTCGATTTTAAAACCACAGTAATCTTTCAGTAGGCCTACACTAGGCATACTCTTGTTGTTTTTAACCTGTGTTTTACATTTGTTATGGATATTTTAATTATCTGTATACAAGAATCAAATCAGTTGGTTCAAATATATCTTACTTCTTAAAGTACACGAATAAAGTTTCACAGAAACGGTATCAGAATTGGGGAAACGGGCTGAATCAATCAACAATGATGCACCTCTCAAAGTCATATTAGGATACGGAATAAGATTCGGCGAAAACCGGTACAACAACAAACAAGATAGAGATCTATAGTCTAGGCCTATCATTAAAATACTCTTGTTTGCTTTTTGTGACTAAATCTAAATTATGAGTGCTCTGATACACAGCCAAAAGTGATGATGATTAGGCCTAATCTGCTGTGACATGTTCAAAGAAGTAATTGTACCTAAAATTAAATTAAGATTTTTCCCCATTAATTACCCAAGAATTGCGGCTGTTTTAACTTTAGCAGGGCCACATGAATGAGAAACACATATAATGTTAACGAGATAACACTACAGCAAAAGCTTGTATAGGCTACTGGTCATTTTGTGGTTTATTGTTGCATATTATACATAACATTGGAATCTTATCTAGCAGTGTGTGGAAAAAGTTCTATTTCGAAAAGCAAACACTAAATATGAAGAGGAAAACTTGAAGAAACAAGAAACCATGGTGTGTATTGCGCTTTCCGTCACTGTAAGTCTGTATGTATGGTTTCTATTCATAACGCAAGACAATAGGACCCGTTAATCAGCATAGGCCTATATACCAGGTCAGTGAATGGAAACGAAATTGTTAACAATACAATATAATATTTTATTAAAATTGCGGTGAAACGAGGAAGTAACACATACATCGAAATGAAAAATACATCAGTGGAGTAAAAGCACATTCATATACACAAGACGACCGAACCAATTAGGCATATACAATGATTAAAAGTAGAGCACTGAAATTAAATGAAATAGATATATAGCATATATATATATATATATATATATATATATATATATATATATATATATATATATATATATATATATATATATATATATATATATATATTGTTTTTTATTTTTATTTTTTTTGTTTTTTGTTTTTGTGGAGCGATTCATCAGTTTTGTAATCAATATTACATGTACAATCATGCACCTTCCTATTGTCTTTTATTGATATGAAACAGACGCATCATTCGCAACCATATTAATTATCTCTGAAGGCCTCTATCATTGTTAGTATTAGATGGACGATATTTAGAGAGAAAGAGACCACACACCGGAACGGGGTTATTCTATCAAATAGATAATTTCTAAACTGTAGTTTTGATATTTCACGGACCGGGATATAGGCCAAATCGCCACACCGCCGTCTACGTGTTTGTGCATGGGAGGTCGCTCTGATGACTGCACGCTTTTGGTTGGCTGTCTTTTGGTCTTTCATTTAATGCTTCTACCCATTAAACTATAATATTGTTACGATCATAAGTTTTGTTACATGTGATATGATTATGAACTTTATTGGCTGAACCATGTAAATAACAAACAATGGCATTTTGCCAAAACAATACAATATGACACTACAAAAACCACAAGTATATGAAAAAAAATTAACACACAAACGGTGAGGCATGCTAATGCATGTATACAACAATGTTGCAATGGCAGGGCAAATTTACACAAGCAGAGGTTGGCGCTGGGGGGGGGGGGGGGTGTTAAAACGTAAAGTAAAGTCAGAGAGTTCCATTAATTTCTGTGCATATTTTTATGTAGGTGGCAAATTTGGATATCAGTTCTGTATCATTAAGGCTCATGATGAATGTAAATACGCTTTCCTCGTTTAGGTTTTAGTACTCTATGGCATTGGGTCAATGAAATGAGTGGACGTTTTACCTGTTGAATATGCAAAATTACAATACAAAAGGCAGCCTCCCGAACTGCAGATTTAGGCCTACTTGTCATATAGCCAGGCTTTCTGATGGCCCGATTCCCAATCTCCACGTGAAAAGTGATAACAACTTGCAAACGAGCTGTCGTCACATTAATCACAAAAATGAATATAGGCCTATTAGGGCCTACATGAAAGGTAAGTTATTAGATTTACTTATTAATCCTAAATGATTATCATAACGATAGGCCTAAACCGATTGTAAGTGACTCTGTGTTACCGTACATATTATGTAGGCTACATTCATAGCGCACAGTGTACATGCCGATATGGTTAACTTTCGTGAAGCACTGTGTGAAGCCATACTGCCCTAGACATACCGGTAGTAAAACCGTTGTAATAACTGGGCTTATATAGGCCTAGGCAGAGGAAAACTTTTGTCAACTTTTGTATTCATCTATTACTAATCTTAATCAAAGTTAGGCCTATAGCTAAGCCTTTTGAAGCCGCAATAATCTATTTTACGTTAAAATTACCGACTTTGTCACAAATGTTAGACGCTATGAGAAATAATCACTTAGGCCTTTTGAAAAAATCTGAAGTAGTGAAGAACGTCTCCTTGCGTAATTAGTTTATCCTTCTTTTTAACACCTTGTATCGCCATAGGCAATATCATGATATTGCTTATGACTTTACTCTGAAATAGTTCTGTAAATTTCAATTAAAATATATATAATTAGGTACTCAAAGGACCAGTGGACTATCACGTGGCTTACACTACTGGAGTTTATTTTACTTAAATTAAGCTGCTGCTGTATTTTAAATAGAGATTTTAAAAGTTAGCCTTTTTTCAAGAACTTCACTTCCAGAAAAAGTATGAAAGTGACTGGATATACTTGCTACTGAAAGATCTGTAACTTTATAATAAATGAAGTTTTAAACCTGTTAATGTAAGCATATTATTTGTTTACTTTTACCTGTTGTTTCTTAACTCTTTCAAGTTTCATTGCTGTAAGGGACTTTATTCACACTTAGTCTTATATTTGAATCACTACAAATAAATGATATTCAAATTCCTCATGCAAAGCTCTTTCATTCAAACACAAAGACGGCTAGACTTGAGATAACAGACATAGAACAAAGTTTGGTTCTAGTAAACAGCTATTCTTGTAATCTGCACGCATTGCGTGGGAAGTGCGCCGAGAATAGAATCTGATGTTGACGAGTGTTGTTGTTGACTCAGGCTTAAACTTGGCATTGAAAGAGTTAGGTATGACCATGTCGTAATGATGTTGATCACTAGTAACAATATCTATTAGCAGGTAAAGGTCACAAATACATATTTCCAGGAATTATTTGTGACGGAATCATATTTTCTTTGATTCATTTTGCGCGAATTAAATCAGATATATAGCAGAATTTGATTTGTGGAGCCCAGTTTAGTGAAGTTTGCATCCCTGAAAATCCAAATGGTCCTCTTAAAAATACAGTCACAAATGCCAGGAAAACGCATCTGGGAGCATCTATTTATAAACATTTTCCGGGGGAGGTCCCACGGACCCCTGCCCCCCCCCCAACCTAAGCTTCGTGCCTTCGCCCTCAAGTCACTGACACCCCACCCCTCCCAATTGCAAAAAAATCCTGCGTCCGCTCCTGCTTGCAAAAGTTAAAATTTTGTACTGTTCTATTGTAAAAAAATAGTATTCGATTAGCAATGATGAAAACTGTTGGTAGCTCATATTACCTTTTAATATTCCGTATAAATTAGCTGGAACTCTGATATAGGCCTATTTTGTGTCATAAACTTGGGTCTTTTAGGCAGGGTTTCTCGGGTAGGAATATTAGATTTTTAGTGACAAAATAGGTAGAACCTCCAAATGGAACCTTTTTTTGTCATAACCTGTTGGTTTCCGGGTGTTTCGACCCCTGTGCCCTCAAATGATTTATTTTTGGAACCTCTGTGCTCATATAACTTTCCAATGAACCAGACAGGCTTCTAAAATGCTTCTCTCTACGTTTTGTTTCTTACATAATGGTAGCTAAAATATATGCATCCATAGGTTTCAGTATTAGAAAAAAAAGTACTGCGAGGTAGGGTGGAAAAAATTATGTACTGTTATGGGCAACTGAAAAAAAATATTGTGGATCCTATGTTTTACTAAAATGCATAGCCCCCCTTAAGACTCTAATGGTTCGTCCCTTAATTAGTTAAAGTTTATAAAAGTAGATGTAAATCATACTGAATTAATATCCAAAACAAGATGAATTAGTATCCGAAATGAAAAGAAGAATGGATGTTTTTTTTGAAGCACGTGTACTTTGTTTATAGGCCTATCTGTTACGATATAACCGGTTATAACAGCAACCTTTCCCCACATTTGTCATTTTACCTAAACCATCACCTCGACCTTGTAGTCAACATGATGGAGGCGCTGGACAATCTCACTGGAGTTCGAAAGTTCACTGTTTCGCTGCGAACTATCAAATTTGGATAGTAGAGTGTGAATTTTAAAAGGCATAGGCCTACAGCCAGCAATAAAAACATGGTTGTATCATCCCTCAGGACATGATGGAAACTACTGTGTACACTTTAGGCCTACATAGCTCGTCCAGGGGCTCTACTCAAAAACTCTACTTACTGACACGGTCTCTAGCCCGACCGCTGGAACAAGAGCTGTGCATGTACAGACAGCAGTCTGAATTTATACGGCAAGGCAAAGGCTTGGAATAATTATGTTCGGGAAACGACACCGACTTCGTATTTGCTGCCTACTCAGTCATTCCAGAGGAACTTTTCGATTCAGGAAAACCCTTTCACTGGGAATTTTGTGATTTTGGTGCTGCACAAGATGTAAGATAGCCGCCATTTTATCTATCTAAGACTGCCGAGACCCTTGCTTACATTTTCATCTTAAACTTGTCTAACACGAATCTTGCACTTAGATTTTTGATGAATACGGCTTACACCTGACATTAAGAATAAGTCAAATCTTAGTAAGTTTTATGAATACGGCCCCTGGTCTTCTCCTATTTATCATGACGCCCGACCTCGAGTTCATATATTTACTCTAATAATTTTTGTTTATTTATTTATATTGAGCAACTTTACACCGCCAATCTTTATGATGCGATCGTGGGTTTGTCTGTGGCCTAGCCAGAAAGCAAACGTTGGGCATGTAAGCCTGCCTTAGCTGACGACACGTTAGCCTAACCAAAAATATGAATGTCGTCCTGATTATTGAATCCTTACATATAATGCCTAAGTTGACTTGCTGAATGCGATAATCGTTATTTGGACATGTATGTATTCACGTGGCACTCCAGTCTTCCTGTATGTAGACCTATGCCGCCACTTTGTGATAATGACAAGAACTGAGCACAACTCGCATCTGCATATGAATATAGCATAATCTGTAGGCATATATTCACATACTGTACCTCAATGACTCACCTTGACGTAGTTTCTCACGTTTCATAACATACAGTTGACTTGTTGCTTGCGATAGACATGGCATCTTGATTGTGGAAATATTCAAAATTCTTCACTTTCCAGCTATGTGAAGTAGTGTTGCCATCTCATGATAGTGAAGAGACCTATTTTTTGTTATAAATATATTAGCAAAATACATATATATCTTTCAATTTCACAAATATTGTAAAAAATGTGAAACTAATTGTTAAATTACTGAACTTCATCTGTCTACTTCCCCATATTAGGCAATATCAAACTTCCATATTATAATGCATATTGGGTGTCAGAAGTTCCATCGCAAATTATTTCCACAATAATGTATTAAATGTTCCTGTAATACCCATGATCCGAGTAAGGATGGCACTTTGAAAAGGAACGGTTTTAAGAACATCCCCAGAATAGTGTTACTATTCCCAACTAATGACACATCATACTACGCAGCAAACAGAAAGTTTATATCTTCCATTCAAGTTATGTTGTGTGCATATTGGTTGAATAAGCATAACAGATAATGAAAGGCACCTCCGAATGTACATTTATGGTTATTTTTATCAAACGGCTAGGACAAAGATGATAATTTTTGTGATATTTAATCTGTAGACTAAATACTACAGAAACATGACTGATTCTTTGTTTACAGATAAGTTCTGGGTTAACAGATACATTGAAAACCTTGGTCTTTGAAGTTTTTTATGATATGTTTATCACTTTGTCATTAGTTAGGAATGTTGGCATTATTTTGAGGTTTTTTTGAAAGCCATTCTTTTTCAAAGAGCGGTCCTTCCCGCCATCTCACCAGTTGAACTATTAAGACTCCACGTCATAGACTTTTGTCTGTGTAATATTCCTGCAGTGGTATGTTGATATATCTGCAGAAGTTAAGATGTCATGGGCATCACAATAAAATCATTTCCTGATCTGCATTCCCTGCGTGACCTTGAGAAAGTATGTCCAGTTTAGCCATACAAATTACCTAGTAATATCAGTGGTGCTATCATGACTCCACATGTCAGACTTGGGTCTGCATAATATTCCTGTTATGGCATATGGTTACATGTTCAGATGTAATGACAAATAACAAAAACATAAAAAATATTCTTTTCCTGAAATGTATTCCCTCTGTGACCTTGTGAAAACAGGCCAGGGAGATCCATACTATGCAATATAAACCTTTTACACATGATACACATCTGTGGTATACTTGATGTGATAAACTGACTGTTCCTGAACCAGGGACGTATATGTCCCAATCCACCTCCTTGGTCTGGAAATATTGATTGTAATGTGTTTTTAACACATTTTGGTCCACATCTTTTGAAATACTGGAAGTGGTGCCACCAAATTTCAATGCATTTTCGTCTTTTAGCTTGATTGACACTGGTGCTAAGTTTCGTCATGATTGATTAAAAACTCTTAGAAAAATAATATTCTCATCACTTTCACTTCTTTGCCCATATATTACGTGATACCATAGATGGCACCACCAATATAGACTTGACCTGGGTTTTTACCCACCTGATAGGTTCTGCAAGTTATATAGGGATAACCTGAAAACTGTGGACTGTATCCCATCCACAAGCTAAAGTTTATGGATAGACAGACATGAGTGATTGCACAAGCACTGCGACCTATGGTCAGCAGAGCTAATAAGAACTGTACATCTAAATTTATTAGCTGCATGTGTATGGCAATATATATATTTGCAATTTGCCATTATTTTTCAGCTTAGTATTATTTCACATTGTCAAAATATAATCTTTATAATTCAAAATAAAATGTCACATGAAGGTGTGCAAATAAATTCTCAAATAATCGTCAACTGACGTCTCTTTTGGTTCCTGAGTTGTCAAGTTATATGGACCTGCGTATTTGCATTCAAAATGACATAAAAAAATGGAATTAGACACAGCATCCTCTCCACTGGTACAAAAATTACTTGAGGATGTAAAAAATATCAAACAAGTCCAGAATCCGAGTGTTTGTTTGAAAAATGTTCATTGCATCTTACTGATCATGCACCGGTATTAAAATACTTTGCAAAAAAATATGTCGACAATGTAGATTTAAAATGTAAACATTTCAGTAAAAATTGGCTATTTGTTCATGTATATTTACTCTAGAATCAATAAATGTGTATCACTGTGGTAACTGTAAATATTCGGTGGTGATGCTAGAAGGGCCACCTGGAATTACAGATAACATGTAAATAAAACATTTATAGCAATACAGGTTTTATGGCACCTAATTGTCATGTGAACTTGATGTAAAAAGCTCCACAAGCTAAATACTAGCATGTGTATAAGATATGCATCGTCAATACCATCAATAACTGCCCCTTCTCCCCCCCCCCCCCCAAACAGATAAGGTGATGAATTTCTTTCCAAAATGTCGTTTCCATTTCAGTCATATTGGGATATCCAGCATTGTGTTAATTTCTTTTCGCCATTCACGTTTTCTTCAGATCGCCACTGATTTCGCTTTCATATTTTTAGCTTTGTGGCGGACCTGCAAGAAAACCAAAACTCGTATATATAGATATGGTATCAATCTGTATGGTATAGCAATAACATTATATCTACAGCGAAAAATTAAAAAAGAATAATCTGTAAAGATCATACAATGAAATGATACGTTTATATTAAAAAATAATTGCCTTAAATGCGCACAGAGCCAGATGAGCGATGTCAGTCTTTCCCCATCATACAGATTATTGAAATCTACATTTTCTATTCATAAAAAGCATTACATAATCCTCTTGAAGAGTCCAAGCAGGCACAGAAGCACGTCCCGAGAGCAAGTAAAGTTTTTAATCCACTCACATTTATCTACAGAGGTTCTGCGATTGATGTCCTCTTGTTAGTGATGATGGTAAATCAAACAGGTTCTTAATACTTATCCTTCTTAATTTAGAATCGCTGTTTGGGCGATTTTACAAGGCAATTTTCACTGCATAGAAACATTCTTTAAGTGGTTTACTAAGATTTTTTACTACCCTACAAGCTTTTAAGTATTCTGTACATATCAGTCTTTTATTTAACTTTTATAAACATTACAAGGACTTACTTGGCGGTCTGTAATTGGCGATACGTGGGTTCATTTCCCAACCTGAAAGTCAGCTTTCTAAAATTTATATGTCGTTATAGCTTAAAGTTCCACCAACCACAATTATAAATATCCCATGCTTCAAAAGCGTGCTGCTAGAATAATAACTGGTTCCGCCCATCTGGACCACACCGAACCCTTATTTAGACAGCTACAGTGGAATACACTCCAGGAAAATGTAACATTTCAGAAATGTATTTTAGTTTACAAAGCCTTAAAAGGTAGAGCTCCGTCATATTAGCGTGAAAAATTGATTTTTATCAGTGATGTTTCCTACGTGCACGATTCGATCAACCAATAGATCTGTGGTAGAACTTGAAACTCTACATCACATGACTGTCCCGTCCTCTGCTCAACAGAGATGTCTTCAATGTTTTGTTGGGCAGACTGGATTTTGTTTAAAGTTTTAACAGCCCTTAACTTTTCATGCCTTGTAAGTAAAGTTTTACATTGTTTCAGATCCTCAGTCAATGAGTGAATAGTTAAATCTAATGCGTCATCGCTCGTGGAATACTGCTCGTTATGATTATTTATCTCCCACCCAAGGTCTGAAATCGTTGCAGTACCCATTTATGCAATAATAGGTCCAACAACTAATTCACTGACATCAACTTTACCAGCGTCCAATCTAGCATAGTCTACTGGAGGCAATTTTCTTAATTCAACCCATCAAATTTTCCAAACAAAGTCGCGAAAATCAACGTTCATACTGACACATCCAATCATCAGTATCAGTATGACAAAGCGGGAAATAAACGAGGCACTTTCCTTGACTGTTAAAACAGATCATAATTCGTCAAGGATCAAAATTCAACAAATATCCACTCAACAAGCCACTCGATCGAGGAAAAAGGGGGAAAGTGAATGATACAAATAGAGTGAGAGCCCAGACCATTTATTCATGCGAGAGAGGGCAAAAGCTCCGACACAATAAATATGAGGATTGACCCTCAAACATTTAATTTCTACATTGCTGCCTGGGAGCATCTGGGGCGTTAACCCTTAAAAACCCCATAGCAGGGGGTGTAAAATGACATTTATTCATGCGACAAGCGGCAAGGCTGAAAATAATTAAAAATTGACCAGAGAAGCCTCCTGAGTAATAAATGGAAAACGACAGCAATTTTAGGTGGGGCTTTGCCTCCGACAGCAAGCCCGACCCCCAGGGCTGAAATAACATTTATTCATGTGACAAGCGGCAAGGCTGAAAATGGTCTAAAAATGTCCCAAGTAGTCCCCTGTACACTAAATATGCAGCAACAACAATTTTGGGAGGGGCCCTACCCCTGAAAGCAACCATACCCCACCCCCAGGGAAAAGGGGGATTTATTCATGCGAAAGGTGGCAAGGCTGCAAATGGTTTCAAAATGTCCGCAGTAGTCCGATGTACATCAAATATGCCGCAACAGCAATTTTTGGAGGGGCCCTACCCCTAACAGCAACCCACCCCCACCCCCCACCCCCCACCCCCGGGAAAATTGACATTTATTCATGTGAAAAGTGGCAAGGCTGCATATGGTTTTAAAATGTCCCCAGAAGTCCTCTGTACACTAAATATGCAGTAATAGCAATTTCGAGAGGGGCCCTACCCCTCACAGCAACCACCCCCACCCCGGGAGAGAAGTGACATTTATTTATTTGAAAAGTGACGAGGCTGAAAATGGTTCCAAATTGTTCCCAGTGGTCCCCTTTATACTAAATACACAGCAGCAGCGATTTTTGGAGGGACCCTATGCTGACAGCAACCCTCCCCTATCCCAAGGGAAAAGGACATTTAATCATGTGAAAAGTGGCAAGGCTGCATATGGTTTTAAAATGTCCCCAGAAGTCCCCTGTACATTAAATATGCAGTGACAGCAATTTTGGGAGGGGCCCACCCCCCACCCCTCACAGCAACCATCCTCCCACCCCAGGAGAGAAGTGACATATATTTATATGAAAAGTGACAAGGCTGAAAATGGTACCAAATTGTTGCCAGTGGTCCCCTGTATACTAAATAGACAGCAGCAGCGATTTTTGGAGGGACCCTATGCTGACAGCAACCCCCCCCCACCCCCCACCCCAAGAAAAGGTAATATTTACTCAACTGAAAAACAGAAAGGTTGATACTTGTCTCCAGGAGTTCTTTGTACACTGAATGGACATTGACAGCAAGTTATGGTGAGAATAATGTCAAGTTTGATCTTTGACAAAATGCAAGATAAAAGTCCAGCATGTAAATTACTTTAATCATGTTGTTTAAATACATCTATTGTGTACTTCTATACAATCATGTACACTACACGTAAATGTCATCTTGAAAATACAATTCAGTTCAAGAACACCCAAGAACATGTCTGTGGTAGATTATGAAAATATATTACCAAATAGCGGTCGTTGTCAGATGTCTTTGCCGACTTAATACTGAAGTTTCTCTTTACAGAGCGTACACGTGTAGGCATCAATGTGTTGTCAAATTCTGTGCACCAGCAATTGTAACAAACATGATCACCTCTACACTTCTCCTCTGAGACATACTGAACATGGATGAGTATAAAATATGACTAGATTGCTGCAATTGCTGTAAATTAAGCACATGTAGTCATTGCAACTACAAAATCTTTTGGCAACTTAAACAGCTGATTATTTGTTTGTGTTTTTACCCAGCCGTGATCTACAAAATTTTGTAGGGAAAAAATCCTGTTTCCCTTAATATTTGGGTGACATAAAAATTGATTAAAAATTTGCAATATGGGACTTAATGTATTCTTTCTCATAATAAGCTGCCATGCAAATGGAAAGAGTACTAGCACCAGGACCCAGGTACTTTTTTGCGGGAATGTGGAATATAACATTCCTACTAAATTTAAGACATCCTCGGCTCCTAATTCAATTTGGGAGTATGTGCTACTATTAGAATGAATATGAATTGTAAACTGTGAGTGAAAAAATAAAATCTCGCTCCACGCACACACACACAAACACACACACACACACACACACACACACACACATATATATATATACATATATATATGTATGTATGTATGTATGTATGTATGTGTCTTTGCATGTCTATGTATGTTTTACATATTTGCCTGCATTTCAAATTTGGTAGGAAGAAAGGGAATTAAATGCTACTTTAATGTCTGTGGCACTGATATCTGATACCAGTATAAAACCACTACATTAGGCCAGCCACATGCCTGTAACCATCTATAACCATATTTTAGCTCTGATCATTTAAAACTACTCTATTGTGGATTGTTTGTCATTTTATTGCACACAGATACACTCACAGGATTAGACTGGCCAAGTATTCTGGACCATTGGGTCACCCTCAATATTCCAAAATAAAACAGGCTCATATTTAAAGTGTGTGTGTGTGTGTGTCAACACTTTTCTTTCTTTCTTTCTTTCTTTCTTTCTTTCTTTCTTTCTTTCTTTCTTTCTTTCTTTCTTTCTTTCTTTCTTTCTTTCTTTCTTTCTTTCTTTCTTTCTTTCTTTCTTTCTTTCTTTCTTTCTTTCTTTCTTTCTTTCTTTCTTCTTTACCAGCAAATTTGTCCGACACTTTTCTGTGACACTATTATACATAGAAACTCCAAACTTGGCATAATTTACCTCCATTGAAGGAGTTTGACCGTTTTATGCAGAGGAATGAAGATGTTTAAAGCTATGCAAATTAGGGGCATTTGAAATTTTAAATCTTGAATATCTTCAAAAGTATAATAGATAGAAATGTCACTCCAACTTCTGTTAGGGGTTTATTGACTATTGCGCAATTAATGAATTTAAAACAAAAGTTGTAGCGATTTGGTTTAAACATATTTTATTAAGGCAATTGGAAAACAAGCATAGCCTATACAAATTCCTCTTGCAAAAAAAAAAAGGAATAAAATACAGAGTATGATGTAAAAGGTAATGGCACAAACCACAGGACAGTACATTAACGGGCACATTACAGTATGCAAGATAATGACACCACCAGACGTCACAGATAGTGGTCCGAGTAATGAGTAGTTTGCATTGATTGTAAGAGATAAATGATACAAACAGTCTTTGAAATAGTCATTAGAAAAGTAAAGACGTTTGCCCGCCACTTAAATGGTAGGCCTACCCATATCTATATAACAAAATTTGTAATATTAACTGTATATACAAACTACCAAGTGAAACCAGTGCGGGTTTCAGTTGAATCTGCCAGTGCGGATAATGTACGTCTGTACAGATTGAAAGATAGCTATATTAGCGGCTTTTGAACATCTTAAACTTCCATTTCGTAATGTATTTAATGCAAATGGAGCCTTGGTTATAATAAACATTTGAAGAGTGTTACGTTCGGTAATGAAGCGAGGACATTCGAAGAAAAAGTGGTAGGAATTTTCTACTGTAGCTCCACAAGCACATCTAGGAGAGCTCATGATGCCAATTTTGTGAATGTCGTGGTTGAACTGACTGCAGCCCATTCTAATTCGGGAATGTAGAATGTTTGCTTCCCGGTTGCCAATGTAGAATAAATCGTTAACCTTTGATTCATCATGGTTTAATTTACGCTGAAATGTATCAAGATCCTCAGAATTTCGAACTGAATTGGGTAACAAATTCCACTGACGAAGGGTTGCTGGTATAAAAGAATTGCTGTAAATACTAGTTCTTGTGTATGTCTGGCTTATATCATTTTTTGATCTTACATTGTATGTGTTTCTAGAAGACACGTTTTCCTGGAATTAAGTTATGAAGGTAATCGGGTGTTAGCCCATGTATTATCTTATATAGCAATGTTTAGCCTGTGTTTATCTCGACGTTTAGCCAAAGACTCCCATCCCGTCTCACTGTATAATAATCTATGACTAGTGCAACAAGTTGCCCCGGTTATTACTCGGGCTGCAGCCAGTTGAACACTTTCAACCGATGAAGCAACCGCCTCAGTACATCCACCCCAAACTACATCCCCATACTCCAGTAATGGTCTAATATATGTGAAGTATATAATTTCCAAGGACCGCCTATTGAGGCTATATTGTCGTAGTTTTAGTATTCCAACTAGCTTCCTGGCTTTGTATACAAGGGAATTTATGTGGGCCGACAATGACAAGTCAGAACTGAAAAATTACACCCAGATGTTTATGTTCTGAGATATTTTCTAACGAGTTACCGAGGAAAACAATGGGTGGGTTTTGAACTTGGCTCTTCTTTTTAGTGAAAAACATGGATTTGGTTTTGGTATTATTGAAAGTGCCTAACCATTGACGAGACCAGGTCTCTATAGATTTCAGGTCACTGTTGATAGCGTTGGCAGAGCTGATGGGGTCGTCGATGGTAATAAACAAAGTTACATCGTCGGCGAACAACTTTATCGTTAGACCTTACGATATCGGTGATATCATTTACATAAACAAGAAACATGAGAGGACCAAGAACCGATTGCATGTAATGAATCTAAAACAAAAGTTGTAGCAATTTAAATTATTCTAATTAGCAGCATTGAAAATTTTAAAACTTGAATATCTTCAAAAATATTACAGAAAGAGATGTCAATTTAACTTCAACTAGGGGGTTATTGATCATTGCGCATCTAATGAATCTAAAGCAAAAGTTGTAGCAATTTTAATTATGGTAACTAGCAGCATTGGAAATTTTAAAGCTAGAATATCTTAAAAAACTATCATAGATATAGATGTGATTTCAACTTCTACTAGGGGGTTGTTGACCATTGCGCATGTAATGTAATTTAAATTATGCTAATTAGCAGTATTTGAAATTTTTAATCTTGAATATCTTCAACACTATTATAGAGAGAGATATCATTCCAACTTCTACTAGGGGGTTGTTGACCATTGCGTGCCTAACGAATAAAAAATGTAAGTTGTAGCAATTTAAATTATGCTAAATAGCACCATTAGAAATTTTAAATCTTGAATAACTTCAAAGCTATAATAGACATGTCATTCCAACTTGAGCTCCTGTGTTATGGAACAGTTGTACATTGCCATACCAATATGCTATGCAGCAAATCATCGTTCCTAGTTTGATCCATGCATATTCCTTGATTGCCACATGCATATGAAACAGGGCACATATGATAGTTGCGTTCTGAGATGTAGGTAAAATATGTGTCTTAACATTTTGGTGTGTTATACTTAAAATTTAGGTTGAATGAAAACAGACACGCAGATAGAATAAAGAAAATACTTACCATGGCAAGAAGATCTCCTTGGGGTATCAGACATTTGGTATGGCGTAGGGTAGAATATAACTCCAATTAAGTCCACTATAAGGACCCTGTTACAACTAAAATAACTAACATATCTTTGGGAAACAAGGTTAAAACGTCCCTGGGGTTTCAGCAGAGGGCACGTACTGCAGAATATGTGGGTTAGTGGACCTATTATGTTCTTTATTGTCATCACCATCCATACTCAATCAAAGCTACATGTAACTTACAACTCTAAGACTTGTATAAATAAGAAATTTTTGCATCAATACCAGGGTAACGGTCGATATTTGCTGAGAGAGAAAAATTTTAAAACAATGTTCATTGTATAAAATTACATGAATATTTTAATTCAATGGGAAATGCATATATAGATCCAGCATCCCTTATAATATATATATATATATATATATATATATATATATATATATATATATATATATATATATATATATATATATATATATATATATATATATATATATATTGTATTTGTGTCTTTTTGCCCAGAACCACTTCCCAGTAGTCAATATCCTATTCCGCAGTTCGAACTCTTTACTCTCCATAAGCTAATCTGTCCCTGTCTAACCTGTATACATATGGAATTACTATTGTCTCTATTGCACACGTTCCTCTGTAAAATTTTGACATAGGCTGTATCAGCCCAAATAAATTAAAGGGTCTTCAGCGGGTAACTACTCAACATGTTTCGGAGCTTTTTACCCGTACATGTCTCTCTGAGTAGCGGCTCCTTGTCTAAGCTAAATATTCAGCAATGACAACCCACATAATAAAGAATAAATAAGAACGTGGCAAATGATGAATTAGCTAAATACGTGAAGTTTTGCTTATAAATGCAGAGCTTCATTATGAAAGAAGAACCCCTGTCAAACAAACCATAATTACTAAATTTGTATAGTACAGGTTCAGATAAGAACAATTTGACTATATACATGTATATATATATATATATATATATATATATATATATATATATATATATATATATATATATGTATGTATGTATATATATATATATATATATATATATATATATATATATATATATATATATATATATATATATATATTTATGTTATATATTAGGGGGTGTTGCTGTCAGGGGTAAAACCCCAAATGGAATTGCTGTCTTCATGTGTTTGGTTTTCAGGGAACATTTGGGAACAATTTGAGACCATTTGGAGCCCTGCCGTACTTCACATGAATAAATGTCATTTTCACCCGCGAGTTGGGGGAGGTTGCTATCAGGAGCAAAGCCCCTCATAAAACTGCTGTCTTCATATGTTTGGTATTCAGGGGACATTCGGGAACAATTGGATACCATTTTGACCCTTGCCATTCTTCACATGTGTGTAAAATGCCATTTTCAACCCCAGGGTGGGAGAGGGTTGATGTTGGGGACAGAGCCCCACATGAAATTGCTGTCATTATGCATTTGTTATTCAGAGGACCCGTAGGGACAATTTGAGACCATTTCCAGTCTTGCCGCTATTCGCATGAATAAATGTCTCTTTGCCCGGGGGGGGGGGGGCTTTGCTGCCAGGGTCAATGCCCCATGCAAAATTACTGCCGTTGTTCATTTATGGTCCGGGGGAACCCTATAGTTGATTTGAGGTAATTTCGAGCCTTGCCGGTGTTAATATGAATAAATACCATTTTTCACCCCCATATTATGTGGCATTTAAGGGTTAAATTGCGAACTGCACCCCGGCAGCAATTGCAATGTTTAATATTTGAGGGTCAAACTACATGTTCATGAAGTCAAACATGTTGCCGTCTTTCGCATGAATAAATGGTCTGGGCTCCTGGTCTAAGGACCGTCATAGTCATTCTAAATCACATATTATTTAACACCCTTCAGATACAGTTTCTAAGGACATCCTCCTTTGTACTGAATATGGAGTTCTTACAGCAGAACTCATAGAAAGGCTAAAGACTACACTACCATAAGCTTGATGGAAGCATAAAGACATTTATTTGGGACATGATGCAAATATTAATGCAGTATATATTAATGTTATGTAACTCATTATCTTTAAGTTTTTAAACGTTTATGTGCTTATTGCTAGAAGGATCTCACCATGAGATAATGGAGTGAAACAAAGTAAAGCAAGGTGTTTCATACAGGACCTTGGCAGATTTATAAGGATCCCAGCTTTTCTCCAGTCCATTTAATTTCATATAATTTACACACGTTTTAATGGGTTTGCCTGTGAAGAGGAGCAGGTGGTGGCAGTCAACAGTGAAAGTTTCTCTGTCGCCTGCCGCTGCCTGTGGTCAAGCTCTAAAGGGCTCAATTGGGCTCCAGTGGTTCCCAGTGGCATCACTACTGTCTGCCACTGAGTGTTGATGTCAGCCACTTTCCGCTGCTGACAGATGTGCCATTTGCCATTGAAATACGTTACCAGTGTCTTGCAGACATGGTTGTCAATGCAAAACCCGGCCGGACTGGATCCACTTTGCAAGTACTACAGTCATGTATCATTTCTGGAACGTCCGTGCACCAAAGTTAAAAAGGTAAAGATCATCCATCTTAACTCATTCCATACTGTGGTCACAGGCCTTGGTCAGTGGTTCTAACACTGCCTGGCAAGTCATGCTGCAGCTGCCCTTTGCGGCAGGTGCAGCATGAATTGCCAGGCAGTGCCAGAACCACCGACTTAAGACGATAGGCAAGTTGGTACTTGAATGAAAGCTCTTTTCATGAAGAATTTAAATGTGCAATTGTCATCTTAAATCTGGGTAAATATACATAAATATCAGGGACTGGTATGGAATAAGTTAATGCCTAATCTGCCAGATGCCCACAAAGTGTCCCAAGGAAAGCTGTTGACTGAGACTACTCTTTCCTTTAGACTAGGGGTGCTGGTATTTGTATGAAAGGTATCTTCATGAGGAATTGCGTCTTTTAACCATTATATGTTTAATGGTTATGAGAAAACAACTATAGCAGTAATGAACACTTTAAGGGTTAATTGGATGCTTCTGTAGCACAAACCTTAGAATTTAAGTAATGATAGATACATCTACATGTACCTCATTTAACTTGGTAGTGTCCCTATTACAACTAGCGTAAATTACTGAATAGAATTAAATTTTACACCTTTTGTTTGCGGTCCATTGGATCTGTCTAAAGCAAAACCCCTTGAATTAAAGTTTGAATGGCACCTCTACCTTGAGTGGTTGGGAAGATATTCAATGTTTTAACTTTTCAAGTGCTCCTGATTTCACAAATTAAAATTCAACCACTTTAAGTTGTGGTTCATTGTATGCACCTATACCTTGTGTATTCTTCCTGATCTGCATAAATTAAAATGCTACAATTTGGGTGCATGTTTCATTGGATGTGGCTATGTCACAAACCTACCAATTAAAGTGGGAATGCTACCACTATCTATAATAATTTTGAACTTATTCAAGATTTAAATTTTGGGGGTTTTTTTTGCTTAAGTTGCACAAATCAGAATGCTAACTTTTGTTCATGATTCTTTGGGTGTGGCTATGTCACAAACTTATCAATTAAAGTTGGGGTGGCACCTTTATCTGAAATAGTTTTGAGATTTTCCAGACTAACTTTTATTACCATATTCATCCTAATAAGCACACACTACCTGATAAGCACCCTCCCCCATTTGTTTGCAATAAAACCCCCGGAATATTGCATAGTTTTGAAACGAGTTTTGGAATCTATTATTACACTGAGGATCAACATATTTTCAGCTTTTGTGGATGAATTTTTTATGACACGCTGTGTGTCTATTAAGATGAATACGGTAATGCTAAGGAAGGTGCCTACGAGACTACATTTTGCTGATGGCAGTTGAGCTCAGGCGGCATATATCATCAAAAAGTTAATGTGGCCCTCTTGGTCCATTTATTATTTTGTCTGGTTGTGATTTTGTTCTGTATGTAAGTGATTGGTTTTTTTTTTCGTATGGACATCAACCTAGATTTTGCAAGGAATACATATGATAAGCTGGATATGTTAGAAAACGAAATGCAGCAAAGATTTAAATGCTGACAGATGGCTCCATCACAGGTCAACTGAAGTGAATCCCACCTAGTTCGTCCCAGAAAAAACTGCACTACTGCTTGATGAAAATGGACTCTTTAATGGAAGTCTGGATAATTCAGTTTTATATTGATGGAAAGTAGAATGAAAGTTGATACAGCCATTGAGTTAACCCTTTCCCCCTTGAATTAAGACTTGAGTCAACAGCTTTCCTCGGCATGGGTTGGGCACTTAGTGCCCAACCCATGCCGAGGAAAGCTGTTGACCTGGGTCATGTTGTCTTCACAGGTCCCATCTTCAATTATCAGTCAAATTGTTTTTCATTGCTGTTGAAATCAGTTGAAAACGCTGAAACAGACGACATTTGACTATCAGCCGGTTTTGGCTGGTGTGAGGGGAAAAGGGTTAAACTTGTGATGTAGAATATGATGTGGCAAGGCATTCACATGTTAATCATACTGAAAAATTGTGTGGTCAGTCGTGTTGCTGACCTCTTACAGCGTGAAAGTCGTCTAGGAATGACAGAATGTGGGATGGCAGCCATCGAACCACACCAGGGTATTTCCAAAGTCACAATCCCTCCAGGGAACTTTTCAACACTGGCCCTGAAATATGTAGTTTGAGGGCATTGGTCTCTACGTAGTGTTGATGTATGTTCTGTTCAAGGCCAGTCAAGTCTAAGAGTGTATCCAGAACAAAATAGCTTAAAATCTCGTTGTGCTTGAACTTTGCTTTTTGTGTGAATATGTGAGATTGGGAATGGGATTTGGGAGACTCTGGGGCATACAGGACAGATTGGCAGCACTGTGTCTGATGGCACGTTTGCTGCTGACATACTTTTATCTTCATCCAGTTCGCAATGTGCCAGTATTTATTGATTTGATAACTTTTATTTTAACAATGAACAACTTTGGTCTGCAGCCTCCGTCTTTTGTGGCTGGTGGAGATCGATGGCATTTTACTTGTACATCTTTTATGTCACATACACAAACAAAGAACCAATATCTTTAGATGGGGAGTAGTTTCCTCAAATGATATCAAACGTAGATTAAGGACTTCTCGTATGGGCTCAACTTGTCACCTATTTTCACAATCATAGATCATTTCATTCTCCATTATTTTAATCATATGTATCATATAGAGTTCAAGACTGGCTATGTCTTTTAGAACTTGAACATGAACAAAATATGCAGTAACTGCTATTTATAAACCATTGTGTGCATATTCTTCAGTACTTGATAATAATCATATGTCCAATTTAGTCATTGCAGGCACTATCTCATCCGTTCAACGTCAAATGCACAGTGTATGTTTTCTGAAAATACAACTTTTTGAAAAGCTTGCTATTGTAGCCTAAAGGATTGCAGTTTTTTGCTCAGCTGACTTGCCAGTCAGCTGAGCTTACTGGATGGCCAGTCGTCCATTTTCCATCGTCTGTCCATCTGTCAACATTAAATATTTTTGGCTTCTCTAAAACCATTAGCTAGATCCACTTCAAACTTAGTGGAGATGTATTTTAAGCCTGTCTCTACTGAATTTGGTCAAATGCTGATGCTACAGCAATTCATTTTTTTTTTTGATGAATTTTTTGTTCAATTTTTGTCAAAATCTTCAAATGTCTTCTGAGAAACTGCCTGGACAATTGCTCCAAAATTGCTAGGGACATTTCTGGGAATCCCTAGATCGTAGTTTGCTTACCAGGTGGTGTAGTGAATTTTAATCTATTTTCAAAAAGAAGTTTTGCGTTTTTGCTATTTGTTTTTTCCTCTCCTAACCCATCTTTCAGATTGTGCTGAAACTTGGTAGAACTATACATTGTGGAAGGATCAAACAAAGTTGTTCACTAGGTGGTGATGATCCTTGATTTTTAACAGATTTTCCTAGCATGAGTACTTCTTAGTGAATACATACATTCCTATTTATTACTATGAAAGTCAATGGAATCACAATGATGATCACATTTTTTACCTTTCTCTAAAGTCATTAGCTTCATACTTCATTTTTTGCAAAATCTTAAAACAATCCTTTTCATCAAAACCAGTGAACCAATTGCTTTAAAACTGCTTTAAAGTTTAATAGAGACAATTTTGGTAATGAAGGTGAGAATTATATAGCATATGAGAAACCTTGAGCTCATTCCCAAGGTGACAGGGCTACCTACTGAATTTTACTGTTCACCTGATAACTTGAGTACTAGTTGAGGTAGGCCTGAACTTTGATGCTGGCAGTCCTGTATGTGGACCAGATTTACACAGTACATGATACAGGTGACCTTGAATTCATTTCCAAGGTCACAGGGTCACTTTCAAGACCTTTACTGTTCACTTAATAACTTTTAGTCTTTTGGAGTCGGAACCTATTTGAGCTAGGACTTTGACTGTCGAGCCACTACTTTGTGCACTTCAAGAAAGGTGAACTTAACATAATTCCAAAAGTCATAGGACCGCTTCATTTTGTGCATGGAAGGTCAACTGAGTACAAGACTGTCACAGTCCTCTTGTTTCAGAGCTTAACATGAATCATATTTCAAAAGGCCAGTTGCGCAGATATGGATATTGATAGTCCCACAACTACATGTATCCGCTTGATAAATCATTAACTAACATCTGTTTTAAAATTATCATTTTCAAAATGATTTGTATTTATGGAACAATACTCTACTTGTGGGCCACTGTAGCTGATCTCCAGGTTTCCAGGTTCCCAAGAGCAAATGTCTGGGAATCCCTGGGTTCAGTGCCAAGAATCTGCAGTTCTTTCACAGAACACCCTTCAGTGGTAGCCCAGCCGGCAGGCAGACATTATTTTTGCCTGAAGTTATCTTCTGTTGGCTTTTGATGCAGCATTTGATATTTTGTCCACTTTTAGGACAGTTTGCCAACAATTTATCTGTAGCCAGTTTGCAAAGTTGTTGCAAGTTGTGCTGTTGGTAAAGACATAGATTAGTATACTGCATGCCAATTTTCTGGGGGAGCCATCTTAATGGACCATGGAGAGATGGTCTACTGGGAAAGCCATCATAATGGAGCATGGATGGACAGTCTCCTTGGGAAAACATTCTTAAGGGAGCATGGAGACGGGTCTCCTGGGGAAACCATCTTAAGGGAGCATGCAGGCAGGGTCTCCTGGGGAAACCATCTTAAGGGAGCATGGAGCAGGGTCTCATGGGGAAGCCATCATAATGGAGCATGGAGGCAGGGTCTCCTTGGGATAACCATCTTAAGGGAGCATGGAGGCAGGGTCTCCTGGGGAAGCCATCATAACAGGGTCTCTGGGGAAGCTGTCATAAGGGAGCATGGAGACAGTGTCATTTAGTGCATGACAAAGGCATCTGTATTTCTTATGAACAAAAATAGGTAAAATATTGTTTTGATTTGATTGTGCATGAAAACCATAAAATTGTGAGGGAGCATTCAGGAATCTGGAGACCCCTGATTAGACCTGAAAAGTGGTCAGACTCCCAGGTAATCAATACAGGACAGGGTATGTGGTTTGGAATCTCTTTTATCTTGTTTTGGTTGTTAATAACGTCATCTAAACTGGTTCATAAGCAGGTGCCATATGGTGTAATGAATATGCAAATTTTAAAGTAATTTTTGTATGGAATTTGTGCTTTGAAATGTGCTTTATGTTTGGATTTGACCACAAAAGGATTGATTCCTACAAGTTTATGACACCAAAAGTTTCTACGAATCCCTGATGTAATTGCTATTAGCATAGTAGTGACACACTTTTTTTTTTAGTCCTGTATATACATAGATGTGCAACTACTTGATATGTTGTGAATATAAAACAGGTACATACAGTGTTATCTCTGCCTTTAAAGGCGGTCCCTAATGTTCTAAAGTGTTTGTTCCAGACTCAGGGTTTGTTTGATAGCTGAAGTTGTATCACACACATTCTGTGAGCATAGAAATTGGAACAGCTCACAGTGATCTTGCTAGGGTTGGACCAATATGCATGCAATATTTTATTCAGAATCATGTTTGCAAGAATTTTACATTGGTTAATATTAGTGTACAGCCTTGATCGTGCATGAAATAGAATTAAACCATAAATCCACCCAACAACAATAAAATACAGTGTCATGAAGTTTTCTTGAAAGACGGAAAAGTTGCTGGTTTGAGTGTAACAGCCCACCGTGCTCTCCTCAGCAAAGTTTGTTAGTATAAAACCCGACTTCTGGGTGTTTTCTAACATGGTCATAGTATTCAAAGGAAGTGTTTGATTGTGCTTGGGGAATATCAAGAGAATAATCCTTGTGGGTCTGTGGTTAATCGGTAATGGTGCTGTTGATTTTCTTCAATTTACATAGTGCCATATAGTCCCACTACATGTGGTCCCATTAACCGATACCTACTGCCCCAGAGAACTGCCAATCATTAGGAAAAACTGACTTGGGAGCCTAGCTGTCTCCCTAGGTAAGAGATTCTTTACACCGCAGATATGTAAGTAGCACATGAATCTGGGTCTTTAGGTCAAGGTGGGAATGTTGACTGTTCACCGGAAGACCATTCAGGGACGTCTTCAGCCTTAAGCCAAAATATGTGACAAACACTTTACATTCACTGAGGCTGGTGTTAGCCAGATGTATAAAAAGCAGCAGAAAAGCATGTAAACTTCAGTCTGTAACAAAACTTGTGGAAGAGGAAGGCAGTCAGACGAATCTCTGAATGAATTGATATTCTGGAGTTAACCTGATAAGTTTAGAACAGACAGGCAATCTAATGCCACAGGTGCACATACTGTGTTTCCAATTGCTTTAACATATTCCTTGTCAGAGTACAACTGAGTCAATAGCTTTCCTTGGTGCAGATTGGGCATAATTATGCATATTATGCACAACCTGTGCCAAGTAAAGCTATTTCCCTAGGGTGTGCCATCATGAATGGTCTTGCATGTATTTCTCAGCAAAATTGTTTTCCCACAACGAGAAATTTAAGTAAAAATGTGAAAGCAGACAACGATTTACATCCAGGCACTTTTTGGTGATTTGAGTGGGAAAGAGATAATTGATTATATGTTGAGCTTCAACCACAGGTAATCTTGTAGTTTTCAAAATGTGCTGTTATTGTAAATATACAATCAACACATAAGCCTGGCCTGATCAATGCCTTTGGATATAGGAATGAGCTGCAAATCACTCTCCAAAAATAATCCAGGCAAGTTTGTGGGAAAGCTAGTTCTATTAATGCTTTTGTTTTTATAGCTACATATGGAGCTTGAAAAAATAGCTCCCCTGGACAGGAGAGGTCGCAATTAGCTATGTAATGTGTATTTAGCTGACCATACAACCCAATACACAAAATTCTTGTGGACTAGAGATGGTATTCCCATAAAATGCTATGTTAAAGTAGCATTCCAGACATTGAATAGTTTTGGAACAAAAGTTTTCAAATTTACATGTATACTACATAGAACAATTTGCCACAAGAAATGTGGTGTTTTCTATGTACAACAGTTTTAAAGTTACATAGTGCAAATTGCAATGGAAACTAATGGAATTACACATACCTTTGCCTGCCTGCCTACAGAGCCCTCTACTGAGACCCACATGAACCAGTTGATCTTGATCTTACCTATTGACTTTTAGGTGAGCCAGGGTGAGTGATCACTCTCTCTCTCTCTCTCTCTCTATCTTTAAAAATGAAGGACTGTAAGTCGGAATGACAACACAGAACTTTCACCTCTGGATGTTTTCTGCTTTTAGAAAACAGATTGTGCCAGAATGGTAGAAGGATCCAACTAGAATGCAAGAATGCTAGAATATTTCAATCCTGAAAATCTTTTGATGTTAAGGAGAGAACAGGTATGCATGCACAGCTTTATGGTTGCCTAAAAGGTCTAGTTTGAGTTTGTAGATGGGTGACCTTGACCCAGTTTTGAGGGTCACGCACAGACAGTAGACTCCCTGTGGTTTTTGCACAATAACTGAAGAAGGTCAAGCGAAAATGAGTGACCTTGCCCTAATTTCCAAGGTCATAAAACCACTTTGCTGAATATGGTTTCTAAATTTTTCAGCTATTGCGTTTATATTGTCCAGGTTTATAGTCGTTTTTACCTCAGCTGACTTGTCAGTCAGCTG
Source organism: Hermodice carunculata (assembly GCA_964020975.1). Taxonomy (NCBI): domain Eukaryota; kingdom Metazoa; phylum Annelida; class Polychaeta; order Eunicida; family Amphinomidae; genus Hermodice; species Hermodice carunculata. The sequence continues at coordinate 12,745,481 of OZ026616.1, read as the reverse complement.
AGGTTTTTGTGAGGGTCCTTCGTCCGTCGTCCGTCCGTCATCCGTCGTCCTTCTGTCCATAATTCACATTTTTTACTTCTTCTCAAAAACCGTCAGCCAGATCCACTTCAAACTTGGTGGAGATGTGCCTTGGGTGGGTTTCTACCAAGTTTGTTCAAATGGTCATGGTCCAGTGATTTTGAATTTTTAATGATTTTTTTTGTTCCTTTGAGGGCAAATCTTAAATCTTCTTCTCCAAAACCGCTAACCCAATTGCTTTGATATCATACAGGAATATTTCCTGCGACTCCTAGTTCTTAATTTGTTCACCAGGTGGTGCTGCAGTTTTTTCTAATTTTTTATGCATTTTTTGTGTGTTATAGCTATTCTCGACTTCTTCCCCAGAACCGTCACTCAGATTAAGCTGAAACATGGTGGATATGTTACTTGTAGAAGGGTCAAAGAAAGTTGTTTACTATGTGGCAATGCTGCAGATTCCTCATTTTTAACGTTTTTTTCAATTCGGGTACTTATCGGTCAATGCAGCTTTCCTATTGATTACTATTGAAGTCAATGGGCATTCTAATGCTAATTCACATTTTCAACTTCTTCTCCAAAACCGTCATCCAGATTAACTTCAAACTTGGTGGCAATGTACCTTGGGTGGGTTTCTACCAGTTTTGTTCAAATGTTTTTGCTCCAGTGGTTTTTGGATTTTTAATGAATTGTTTTGTTCTTTTTTTGGACAAATCTTAAAAAAATTTTCTTCTCCGAAATCGCTTACCCAATTGCTTTGATATCACACAGGAAGACACCCAGGGACTCTTTGTTGTTAATTTGTTCACCAGGTGGCGCTGCATTTTTTCTAATTTTTTATGAATTTTTGTGTGTTATAGCTATTTTCGACTTCTTCTCCAGAACCGTCACTCAGATTAAGCTTACACTTGGTGGATATGTTCCTTATGGAAGGGCCAAACAAAGTTGTTTACTATGTGGGAATGCTGCGGATTCCTGATTTTTAATGATTTTTTCAATTCGGCTCCTTTGCGGTAAATGCACTTTTCCTATTGATTACCATGTAAGTCAGTGGGCACGCTAATGCTAATTTACATTTTCGACTTCTTCTCCAAAACCGTCATCCAGATTTACTTCAAACTTGGTGGGGATGGAGCTTGGGTGGGTGTCTACCAGGTTTGTTCCAATGGTCATGTTCTGATGAATTTTTGATTTTTCTATGATTTTTTGTCAATTCTCTACAAAAGTTTTAATAGGAAAGTTTAACATGGGGAATTCTTGTAATGGTCATAACTTAAATAATATTGGCCAGATTTACTTCAAACTTGGTGGGGATGTGCCTTGGGTGGTTCTCTACTCAAATGGTCTCGCCCTATTGATTTTTGGATTTTTCATGAATTTTTTTGTTCTTTTTTTGGGGTAAATCTCAAAAATTCTTCTCCTCTGAAACCGCTCATCCAATTGCTTTGATATCGTACATAGACACTCCCGGGTACACCTAGTTCTCAATTTGTTCACTAGGTGGCGCTGCAATTTTTTATGATTTTTTTATAGTTTTGCTATTTTTCACTTGTTCTCAGAAGCGTCCCTCAGATTAAGCTGTAATGTGATGGATATGTTGTTGTGGAAGGGTCAAACAGTTGTTTACTAGGTGGCACTGCTTTGGATTCCTGATGTTTAAGGATTTTTAATTCGGGTACTTATTGTTCAATGCTGCTTTCCTATTGATTACTATGTAAGTCAATGGGCATTCTAATGCTAATTCACAGGACAACTGACACGAAATTTACTGGTTACTTGATGACTTGAGATCTTTTTTGACTTAGCTGCACATGTTAATTATTCTGTATGAAGGTCATGCTGAGACAGTACATGAATGCCCTTGACCTCGTTTGTAGGGTCACATTGCAACATACATGAATTTTACTCTTCATTATAACTTGAGAACTACTTGAACTTTGATGTTGCACATGTAAGTGTTCTTCTATAAAGGTCAGACTTACTCAGAACATGGTGTCCTTGATCCTTTCCCAGGTTCATAGAGCTGCAAGTGTGATGAATGTCAAGATCAGCTGAGGCATGGGCTGTTCACACAGCCTCTTGCTGGGTTAAAGTTTAAAGATATGTGACATTGATGTATGATCAACCTTCACTAATTTTGTAAGGTCACGAGTGCCCCATCTACCACTATCATTAGGGTAGCGAGGGCAAAAGTAATGACGGCGGGGGCATCTATGTTTTACAAACATATCTTGTTTTTTTTTTTTTAGTTTTTGACTCAATTTGGAAAAGAATAATATTTTGGAAACAGTGAGGAAAATGTCCAGTCTTTATAAGGAGAATTGAGAACGTAGTTGGGATCCAAAGTTTATATGGGGTCCCTCTATTGATATGGAGAAAAGGGCAATGTGGCCTTCAGCAGGAAACACTCAGTTGGCGGATCCTCTGTTTTGTGTAAAATCTAGCAAATCCAGAGCATTCCTTACCAGCTGAATGTTCTGATTGGTCTTTCATTTTAATTTTCAAAGATTTTTGAGCGCTAAGTGGTATTTTGGAACAAAAATGATGTTCCTCGACCCTGGCTTAATTTGATTACTGTCACACTTTGTTTGGGTGCCACTTCCCCACTATGCTCTAATTGGTCGAGGAGAATATTGGCCGGCTGTCCATCACTAAACGGGCCCAATAGGAGAAGAAACAGACTGCCAATCATACAAATACATGTAGGTCTCTTGCTGAGATGTAACTGTGGCCTTCATGGGTGTGGATTAGCAACATCAACAAGAAACCATGTAGAACAACTGCGGCAGCGAGTCTATAGTCATTCCTCAAAGGTCCCTCTTTGCATTCATTGCCGTTCATACCAAGAAAATTTGAGTGTTGCACATGGGAGTTTAATGCTTTTAGCATATCATGCATAGATGTGTCAAAATGGGAAATTTGTGACCTTTTAACATATCATATATCCTTAAGAAAGTCTTATCAGAAGGTTCAAATATTGCTGAAATCCATTATTTTTTTTACAAAATAATATATGTATGTGCAAAGATTTTTAACTTTGTTGTTTTGTATTAGATATTCTGTTCATATAGACATGATGAAAATCAGTAAACTCAGAATTTCTAAATTATTATGTAACAGCGATTCGCCACAAAGGTATACATAGTACCACTGTGCACCTTTGCGTTTTGAAATGTTTCGCATCCAAACTGACACATGAAACAGTATGTTGGCTTTAAATAAGGTGTCCGAGAGTTTGTTAATAAAATGAGGTTTTATCTTTGATCTTTCAAAGGCTGTGGTATAAAACTGTGTACAATTGCAGTTTATATGTTATGCACAATTATGAGGAATTGCTACGTGTATATGTGTGTACATCTACATGTATATATCCATGTGTGAGAGAGAGAGAGAGAGAGAGAGAGAGGGAGAGCGAGAGAGAGAGCGTTGTTGATTTACGGGGGGATTTGATTTGATTTATTTCACAAAATCAATACATATAAAAAACGGTGTGATTCACGTAACAATAAAAGCATTAATTTTGCTGGGGTAGCCCCCAAACCTACTGGTTTATTTCCAAGGGGGCCCCATAAAAAGATTGCATTTACAATACATTGGCAAATAACACTGATGTAAACATAGTTTTACAATAAGTTCATATATATACATATATATATATATATATATATATATATATATATATATATATATATAAGGGTATGTATAAAACTCAGTGTACATGTGACTAAATGAAATTAAACTAAAATACCTTAAAAACCGTAGCTATGTAGAATATATATATATATATATATATATATATATATATATATATATATATATATATATATATATATATATATATATAATGAAGATTTTGAAAAAAATGATATGTTGATGATCCAGATGGTAAGTATGCAATGGAATGGAGATGAGACTTGATGGTTCGGGTAAGCCATTGAAATGAGTAGTTGTGATGAATGAGTTGAATAAGATGATTATCTAGCCAGCTTCATTTAGCTTTAAATTGACAATTTCATGGGTAAATAAAGACAACTCGCCTGTGATGCTTTTTGCAGTAAGTATTTTGTCACCTTTTGTTTGAATGTGGCCAGATGAAGTGTTGCCTTAATGTCCAAAGGGAGCTAGTTCCACTGTTTGGCACTTGCATTATAAAAAGAAGCTGATTGGACCGATTTTACCTGTGGGAGAAAGAAATGTCTTTGGTTATTGCGTGTATTAAGAGTATGGATCTGTGAGGTTCTAGTAAAAAACTGCTTGAGATAAGAAAGACAATTGTCATTATATACCTTGTGCATATGAGTAAGACACAGTTGTTTTGCCCTGTTTTCAATGTTGAGTAGTCCTTCTGATGCCAGTTCAGATGCTCCCACATGTACCATTGGCCCCCATCCCTTTATGAAGCACAAGACTTTATTTGGTGTAATTTGAAGCTTTTTTGTACTGTTGTGGTAGGCCGTGGTACCAAGAGGAGATAGAATAGTCAAAATGACAGCTGATCAGAGCAGAACACAATATTTTCTTTACATGCTTATTCAAATTTCCGGCCTGTCGGTACAAAAATGTTAAGCGAGAGTTTGCTTTGCTTATGATATTACTGGCAGTTTTACCATCACTCAAACATTGGTCTAAATGTACACACATATAGGAGACTTCCGGGGAAGCATGGATGGTGATGCCTCCATGTCTTAAAGTGAAATCCCTAATGGATTTCAATTTGCGCTTTGACCCAAAAAGAATAAACTCTGTCTTGTCCATATGTAGGGAAAGTTGATTTTCGATAAGCCAGTGATCGCATTGGTTTAGTGTCTCTTGAAAGACGTCATCATTTGCAGGGGATGTCTGGGGTCTTCATTATGATTTTTAGGAAAAGGAAATCGATGCTTGAACTAGCTAAGTTTCGATTTCCCAAATTAGGCTTACAAATTACATTTACGATCATTATATTCTAATGCTTACAATAAATAATTGTGGTGGCACTTTACACTTTTCGTGAAATATAAGAGACGAGTGTTGATACCTTCCATAGTGAGCCTGTACCTCATTTAAAATATTGCCGCGACCACCAATGCCAACGTCATATATGCGAGTATGGAAACCCGAGGCGAGAGGCTTTTCACCGGGATTAACCCATTTCACCAGATGAAATAAATGCGCTTCTAGGAGTGATGAAATGACAGGCCTATATGAAAAAATCTCGATTATGCTTTTTCAATGTTTTCTCTGTTCACAGAGAAAAGTTAAAGATTCTTTCACTTCACAGGCCTTAAGTATTGACGAACACGCATCACTTAAATCCCCTTGGGGATCCTCTGGACCTATAACGTGCGGCCCTCTCGGCATCAGGTAACAACTCGGCTCTAGCAGTAGCAGACGATATTCACACTGCAGTAACTTCCTGAGCGTGTAAGGGCCTTGCTTCCCAGCGTGAAAGTTGTTGAGTCGTGCCTTCCTTCCCAGCGTAAAAGTTGTCTCAAGTTGTCACCAGAGTGGAATGTTGCGGAGTGAAATTCACATCCAAGTAGGACAAAGTATGCTCGTCTGTATTAATTGCTGTTGAGGGAGGGGGCGGTTGCTGAAAACCTTACATTCTCTAGTTAATTTTTCCCACTTTTGCCAAACTAAAAATGTCCAAATAGTGCTCCCCAATTGATTTTTCACACACTGTGTTGAATTACAATTAAGAAGCTTTTACAGCAGTATAGGCCTACATGAATTAGAAGTCAATAATTTTGTGCCATGCACTCCTTTTATGATTAATACTGAAAACCAAATATCACTTATGGCTCACTTACTTTCATCACCCATATCCCAGAATTAAAACAGCCATATCCATTACTTCCTCATTCATATTTTTGTATTTTCCACAACTATATTAGATTTGCGAAGGACATTTCTTCAAACAATTAAAGAACATAATATAGTCCAAGACTGATTACCAAATAAAATTTGACAACTTTCACTATATTTATGTTTGTGTGCCAACACAGACATATTGTTATTCTAGGTATTCTTTCTTTCTTTCTTTCTTTTTTTTTCTTTCTTTCTTTCTTTCTTTCTTTCTTTACAGGCAAATTTGTCCGACATTTCATTTGAAAAGCATTATACGTAGAAACTCCAAACTTGGCACAATTATATTTCTATAGATGAAGTGTCGCCTTTTTATAATGACAGGTCATGCTCTTCAAAATTATGCAAATGAGGGCTAATTAAAGTTTTAAATCTTCAATATCTTATATACTATAGTAGATGTGGTTCCGAGTGTATAGGAGTTCGATCATAGCAAGGCAAAGGTCATCTCAAATGTCAAAGTCATGTCAAGGTCAAAGGTCAATTTTAGGCTAAAATGTCATTTTTGAGGTTAATGTTCACTTCAGGTATAGGTCATCTCAAGGTCAAAGGCCACTTTTGATGGTGCCTTTTTTCTAGCCATAACTTGGTCAATTTTTTTCCAATTTTGATCATGTTAGGCTCAAACTGTAGCTATTGTAACACTTTTGAAACGTTCATGTGACATCTAAAGGTCAAAGGTCAAGGACATTTGGATTTTGGAAAGTTTTGTCCAGTCACAACTTGGCCAATTTCCATCCAATTCTAATCATGTTGGACTCAAATTGTAGGTATTGCAAAGCTGCACCTTTTTATAGGAACATGTAACCTCAAAAGGGCAAAGTTCAAGGTCATTTAGCCCTTTGAATGTTTCATCTTGCCATAACTTGGTCAATCGAGCTTATAAGAGGGCAAAAGATAAGAAACACGATCCACAAGCCTGGAGTGCTTATAATAATGTTCGTAATCAATACCAAGATCACCTGAAATGTGCCGAAGAAGCTCAAAAAAGAAAACTGAGTGTTTCTTTAAAAAGTGCAAAGCACAAAAATAAAGCTTGGTGGCGCGCCGTCAAACAGTTTATGAACAGAAATCAATCTTTGTCTATTCCTTCTCTAATACATGAAAATCGCCATGTGACCGACAGCCTATCAAAAGCCAAAATATTCAACTCCTTTTTCTTAAGTCAGCAACCTTGATACTTCAAGGGCCCCAGTAATTTCAACTGTGGACCTACCCGCTGTCATACTTGACTCTATTCAAATTGATCATAGCGAAGTTTTTGACATTCTTAGGAGCTTAGATATCACTAAGGCCACTGGACCAGATGGAATCAGCGCTAGACTTCTGAAGGAAGGAGCACCATCAATTTGCGTATCGTTAACCAAACTCTTTAACCTTTCTCTTAATCAGGCAACTTTTCCCAGCTTATGGAAGCAAGCCAACGTCACCCCCTTGTACAAAAAGGGCGACTCGTATCTATGCAACAACTATCGTCCTATTTCCCTCTTAAGCTGTGTTGGGAAAATTATGGAGAAAGCTATTTCTAAACACGTTTTTAACTTTTTTAGGGACAACTTACTTTTATCGGCAAATCAGTCGGGATTTATACCCGGCGATTCCACTGTTAATCAACTGCTATCTTTATATCACGAATTGTGTCTTGCCATTGATCTTCAGAAGGAAGTGCGAATCGTCTTTCTCGACATTAGCAAGACATTCGATCTTGTTTGGCATGCTGGTCTTCTTTACAAATTGGAACGTAATAGGATATCTGAATCACTTTTAAACTGGATTCGAAATTATTTGTCTAACCGACAACAACGGGTAGTAATAAATGGTCAATCATCTGAATGGGGAACCATAAACGCTGGTGTTCCTCAGGGCTCTGTTCTAGGGCCTTTATTGTTCTTGATATCTATTAACGAATTAGTAGACATTGTGCGGTCGAATATAAAACTTTTTGCGGATGATACTTCTCTGTTCCTGTGGGTTGATAATCCGAATTTAACTGCAAATATGATTAATAGTGATCTCTTATCTATTGATTCTTGGTCTGATGACTGGATGGTGACATTTAATGCCTTGAAAACTGATGCTATGTTAATCTCTCGGAAAAGAGACCCGGTACATCACCCTCCGTTAGTATTCAAAGATCACCAGCTGGAACATGTGGATCAACATAAGCATTTAGGGCTTGTATTTCGGAATGACTTAAGATGGAACGATCATATTAATACTGTCGTGGCAAAGGCCACTAAACAACTAAATATTTTGAAAACACTCCAATTTCGTCTCGACAGGAAAACGTTAGAAATATTCTACACCTCCTTTATTCGACCTTTAATGGAATATGGTAATGTTCCCTGGGATGGCCGCACCCAATCAGATGCATTGAAACTGGAGAATATTCAATTGGCTGCTGCACGTGTTATTTCTGGTGCCATGCGCACCACATCTAATGCTTAACTATATGAAGAAACTGGTCTGTCTACATTCACAATACGTAGGGAAGTTAGTAAACTAATTTTAATGTACAAAATTACTAATAACCTGGTTCCCGAATATCTTAGTAGTATAATTTCCAATGAACAAAATCTTAACAGAAGGTATATAACAAGACAGGCCCTAGACCTGCCTCAATTCAGAACCAGAACTGAATTATTTGAGAATTCTTTCTTTCCTTCTACGATAAAACTACATGTATGGAAAAAATTACCTCTTGATGTGAGAAACTCTACTACTTTAAGTGAATTTAAAAACAAAATTTCTTCAAATGTGCCTCGGTCACTCAAGCAAACAGAATTGTACTATGTCGGCAACAGAATGGCCGCGGTTTTGCATACAAGACTGCGTTAGGGCCGCAGCCAATTGAATGCCCATCTATTTGATATTGGTGTCACTCAATCGCCAAACTGTCGTTGCGATCAAGGGATTGAAGACGTTTGGCATTTCTTCTTTGTTTGTCCTTATTATGCTGTTCCTCGTGATCGCCTTCATACGATAGTAACAAACTATGCCCCTTTCGGCCTTGAAACCGTTTTATATGGCGTTTCCGATGGCCCTCTCGAAATTAATAAGAAAATATTCCTGGCAGTCCGAGATTACATTCTAAAAACCAAACGTTTTCAAACCGGTGTTGTTACATGATGAATTGATTTACAATTAATCCTGCATTTGTAATTTATAACTGCACTACATAATTATGAATCTTCAATGAGATGGTCGTTAATTAGAAATATCATTGCTTCTTTGTAATGAATCGCCCCACTGTCTGTCTTGTGACTTGTGGTGTCCTTCTTTACTTTGTTGTTCCAGGGCGGAGCTCTTCCTCCTAGCGGTGTCTTTTTAACTGCCAGCAGTTTAGAGCTTCGCTCTGGACCCTTGACGTCTCGTTTGTCCTGTGATAGTGTCCTCTTCCGACAAGAGGGGTTAATATAGGGCATTGCCCTTCTCCCCAATTGTTTTCTTTCGAATAAAATATGTTTAAACCAACTTGGTCAATTTTCATCCGATTTGGTTCATGTTGGGCTTAAAATGTTGGTATTGTAACACTGTGCAATTTACATGTGACCTGGGAAGGTAATAGGTCAAGGTCATTTGGACTTTGAAATTTGCATCCAGGCATAAGCTTAATGTAGTGTGAAGTACCAAAGGATAAAAGTTGTAGCACTTAATATTTACAACGTTTGAAGGCACACAGAGAGATTCGCTTTGAAGCAAATCTTCTTTTCTAGTTCATTTTACTTTTATTTTCCATAAATTGATTCTTGTACAGCTTTGATATTTTCTTAACGTGGGTGAGTGCACATGTTTCAACCAGAAATTACAGACATGCAGGTATCTCTTGTCATACAGTTTAACCCCTGTGCCGGTCACTGCTGGTAAGAAAAAAAAGATAAGACCAGAGGCATATATTTCCACCATCCATGTTGAAAGAAGATATAGTTATTTCCGTTTTGCAGGTGATGTAAATTATTTTTAGGGCAGTTGGTACTTTTTTGTTCCAATTGGAAGCACTGCATTCAGTACAGGTACTCCGTTTCAAAACAAGTCAAGTCACGAGGGGCCACAGATACCTTCTCTGCATACGCGTGGACAATTTTGACCATCACTTGCAGCACGTGGCAAAATTACCAGTTGGGGATCAGATGTAAAAATATATGTCTTTGCAACATTATTATGTCCAGTGTATGTGTTTTGTCAATATGGTGGAGCTTTTCAATGGAAAAAATGTCCACTGCAAGGAACTTCCACTATCCCACCAGTGTCATATATTTCCATTGCAAATACTGGGGTACATTATCATGCTGTGATACCCACAGCTAGCAAGTGAGTATGTGCCACTTTGCCACCTGAACTCTTGGGTGAGCAAGAGTCAACTGAAAATGAAGATAAAACGATGATGATGATGATGATGATGATGATGATGATGATGATGATGATGATGATGATAATGTGGATGACGATGCTGTCAAAAATCATGATGAAGGTCATGGTGATGATGGTGGCAATGAAGATCGTGCTGACAAAAAAGTGAAGGCCACAGCGATGACAATGATAATGGTTATGGTGATGACGATAATGATGATGATGATGGTCACAGTGATGGTGACAAAAATGTGATGGACACAGCGATGACAATGATAAAGGTTATAGTGATGACGATAATGATGATGGTCACAGTGATGGCGAGAAAAATGTGATGAAGGTCATGGCGGTGATTATGATAACGGCAATGGTGATATCAATAATAGTCACAGTGATGATGGTAAATATATAAATTGTTATTATGGTCATGATAACAGTGACAAAAACAACAAACCTACATCCCCATCATATCACTGTACTGGAAAAAAAACGCACAGCACCTGAATCTACAAATCACTGGCAGCCAGCTGCAAAACGCCAGAATACTCAACATGTTATCATTGTATGGCCATAGTATCATGCCACTTGTTTAAATTGATTACCCCGGGTTTATTACCCATTACTTTTCAACATTCATATTAAAATGGAAACTACCAGTTACATGCTAAGTCAACATATCATATATAACACATACACACACACACGCACACACACACACACACACGTTTTCCTGAATTATATAAGAATCTTCTCGGGTTCTGCAGCAATTACAGTTTTATTTTCCCGTTTTGACACAAATTATTCAGGCTTAGGTCCGTCCCTGTGTTGGTATTGTTATAATATATAATTACAAATGAGTGTATATACCTACATATGTATATATATATATATATATATATATATATATATATATATATATATATATATATATATATATGTGTGTGTGTGTGTGTGTGTGTGTGTGTGTGTGTGTGTGTGTGTGTGTGTGTGTGTGTGTGTGTGTAAGGATTAAAGCTGCGCTCGCTTTTTACGGTGCTAGTCGTTTACATATTAAAGTACAAATTTGGGGGAGGGAGGGGAATCAGGAAAATTAGTGCCCTAAGTACTAATTCAAAAATGATGATAATGTTGAAACATCCCTCAGTCGTCTTTTTAGTTGGGTGGTAATGTTAACTTGTATGGCAGAGAGGCCCGCTGAGTTTCTATCTTTGGTTACATTGGGGGCAGAAGCGGACATGCGCTGCGATCGCCCATTGTAATTTGTTTTCCCTCGGCGAATGGGCCTCTTGAATAGCTCCGGGTGCGGACATAATATTAATACAACTTTCCAGATCCATAGTTTCGTGCTGCTGATGATAGGTGCTAAGATGGTCCCCACCATGGAAGACGGATGTGTCGCGGGCAAAAGGTAGATGAGACCATCGGGCACAGTGAATTGCGAAAAGGCCTGTGAAACTGCCCTATTCGCACGAATGCTCGTCTGACTGAACAGTACGAGTGCCTGTGTTTAAAATGGTCTCAGAGCAAGTATCATGTTATCATGTAAGAGGGCGCTACGGCGCATCTTGCTACAGCATGTAAAGTAATTCAGTGTGCTGGTTTGTGCTTTTAAGGGTTTTAAAAGTCCCATATTTATCTTGATTCCAAAATACATATTTAGAACTTTATAGATGCGGTCTGGCACCAGAACCAATTAAGTGCAGACTAAACTTGATTTTTAGATTAGTTACTAAACCTTTTCAAATAAAGGTGTGAAGGATCAAAATAAAATTCTAAGAGATCGTTCCTGGACTTGTCCATGGAGTGAAAGGAGATGGGTGGCATGGTGCAAGTGTCAGCATAGAAACATTTGAGAAGGTTCCCCCCTAAGATCCCATACAACATTAATAATGACTATTGCAGACATATTTGGCTTTGAATTTTATACCCTGAAATTGCATTGTACTGTAAACATATTTATTTTCAAAATCTGGATGACCCTGTAGCTCGACAGGAACTGATCGAGGGGATCTGCTGGACATATACAGACGCACATGTAATGATAATTTTTTTTCTTTAATAAGGATTAAAAAATAGCCAATGGCTATTGTTAATTTTTCTCCTCGTGTATATACATACGATGTTCCACAGTGATATCGAAGAGAACACATAATGCTAAAAGACAAACAGACAAACAGATAATGATTATATGTTTTTTACAAACATAAACCACTTATATTGTTTGTTACAGTGTAATTTAGTAGGGACTTGATCACAACATTTTACTCTGGTGTCTCATCATTTATAAACTTGGAAAATCTTTTGGAATCACATATATTTGAGAGTAGCCTCCATTTAATCAAGGAGGGTAGAGAACACCCTCCTTGATTCAATTAAACAGTTTATACCAGTATCTGAGGTAGATAAACTGTCATACAATAGAAGTAGGACCTTGTCCACAATTACGTGAGGTTTCAAAATTAACATCTATCAGGCCAGTGGCAAAAATATCAGAAACCCTTGTCAAGAGCAGTTGTCTCTGTGCATTATATAATGGACACTGCAGCAAGAAATGAGTTGAAGTTTCAGAGGGACAGCCACGTGCCGGAGAGTCAGTCAAGCGGCGAGTGAACAAATGCACTTTCAATGCACTGAAGTCGACTATCAGCTATATTCAGCTTGCGAGGTCCGTGTCTCAAGTACCCGCTCATGGGTGGAAAAAATACACGTTTTACTAAACGTTTAAAAGTATTCAAAGAGGGAGCATTTATATGACACTCAGGGATAAAATAAGTTCCACAGACGAGTTGTACACGGTACTTAAGTGTTCCGAAATAAGGATGTGTGAATGAAGACCAGCGTGCGGTCCTCAACAGTACGCAATGGATAATGTTCTTGTCACATATGCCTGCGGAATCAAAGCTCTCAGGTAAGGAGGACACATGTCTCTGGTAATTTTGAAGTAGAGTACACATGTACAAGCCTAAGATATTTACGCCTCACTTCCAGGCTCCGCCATCCAAGACACTTCAAAATTTTAGCTTGCCCAGAACTATTCATAGTGCCGAATACAAATGTGCATATAAAGCTCCTTTACACTGAACTGTTTCAAACATTGCCTTATATCGTACAGAGCAACCGTCAAACACAGGTGCTGCATATTCAAGAAACGGGCAAATGTAAGAGTTATATATACTGTCTAAGGCATTGCAAGGTAAGAAAAGTATTTTCAGGATCTGATGCGACCTAAACGAGAAGCAGTTTTCTTGCATATATATTGTAAATGGCTGTCCCATCACAAATTGTCAGTCATAATAACACCAAGATGTTTGTGTTCATAAACACGCTTCACAGGTTCGCCCATAAAAGTAAGAGACTCGCAAATAGGCGTTTTCTTTTTGACAGAGACAACCATTGCCTCAGTTTTACTTGGATTAAAATCCACTTTCCATTTTCTACCCCAGTCTTCAAGCACTGACAAACTACCATTTAAAGTTATAGTGGTCGCCTCTAGTGTTTCGACTATTTTAAAGAATGACGTATCATCGCCAAAAAATATGCTTTGCATGTTTAACTCATCTACCAAATCATTAAAATTGAGAACAGTAAGGGGCCCAAGAGACGCACATGTACAACACACACAGCACAATGCAGAAGTTCCACTTGTAGAAAAATATGAACTACTGTAGCTACTAAATACGAAGTCAAGTCTTCATTATCTACAATTGAACGGCATTAAAGATATCAGAGTAAGCTTCATCTGCGAAGTCACAACTACCAGCTAGCATAATGTTTAATACAGTCTGTAGTCTGTCTTAAGCAAGGTAATGCAATAAATGTGGGTGTACACCAAGGGCGAGCATGTTTGTGGCTAATCTCAATTGTTTCCGTTTTGTAGGAAGTTCATAGATGGGACAGAACAAAAATAGTGACAGGTATTTTCGATGTCTGTGTTACACCAACAATTTGCCGAGGGTACAATGTTGATTTCATATAAATGATAATTTAGTCCTGAACACTCCGAACGAAACTGGATGCGAAGAATGCTTGCAAAGCGGTCGCCAGATGCAAAGGATTGGGATACGTCGTGACAGAAGAAGAGTATTTTGGTCACTTTGCCTTTGAAGGTTGAAAGTGAATGACGTCCTTTTACATCGTCGGGAAGGTCATTCCACAGACGAACAGAAGAAAGTTTGGACATTACGTCAATTCTCCAAAAGCCTGGGTGGGGGGGTTGGACATTACGTTGATTCTCAAAGAGCCTGGGCGGGGTGGGGGAGGGAGGCGGGCTGAGTTAACGCCATGTCAACAATTGTATATCGTATTTCGCCGAAAATAAAACATGTTTTCTCAGTCCGTTTATGTATCGCAAACTATATTATAGGACGTGTTCGTAGTTTGTAGAACACGTGAAGGTGCTGGAAAATCAGAACAAGGCGGGATTGGGAGCCCACGGGTGGGAGTAGCTCGATCTGGACATTGAAGCCCTGATGTTCATGTTCGAAGTGGGCATCGCCGAACATAACCATCGCGCCTTCTATGTCGGGAATTTGTTTGGTGTGCACGTACGTTCGTTGCCTCCAAAACATCCTGCTGACTCGCTCTTGCGTTCACTGATGCGGGCGCTCGCCCGACGAGAGCACATGGATCAGAAACATATTGCGATCTAGGGGGATCCTCTGCTGGCAGGCAAGTAAGTTCGGTCAGCAGAATAATAAAGTACTTGCGAGCGTACCTGGTCAATTTGTACATTGCCCCACCCTGAAGAGATGAACAGAATACAAGAACTTTTTCATGCAAGGGCAGGGTGACAAGGTATCTTTTGGACAATTGACTGCACGCATGTACCTATAATTAAAGTGTGTGTGTCAACACACACTTTTCTATTTTCCTCAAGTTCTTTCTTTCTTTCTTTCTTCTTTCTTCTTTACCAGCAAATTTGTCCGACACTTTTCTCAGACACTTTTATACGTAGAAACTCCAAACTTGGCGTGATTGTACCTCCATACAGGGAGTTTGACCGTTTTATACAGAAGAATAAGATGTTTAAAATTATGCAAATTAGGGGCATTTGAAATTTTAAATCTTGAATATTTTCAAAAGTATAATAGATAGAGATATCATTCCAAGTTCTACTAGGGGGTTATTGACCATTGTGCATCTAATGAATTTAAAACAAAAGTTGTAGCCATTTAAATTATGATAATTAGCAACATTGGGAATTTTAAAACTTTAATAGCTTCAAAACTATTATAGATAGAGATGTCATTTTAACTTCTACCAGGGGGATATTGACCATTGTGCATCTAATGAATCTAAAGCAAAAGTTGCAGCCATTTAAATTATGCTAATTAGCAGCATTTAAAATTTTAAAACTTGAATATCTTCATAATTATTACAGATAGAGATATCATTTCAACTTCTACTAGGAGGTTGTTGACCTTTGCGCATGTAATGAATCGAAAACAAAAGTTGTAGCAATTTAAATTATGCTAATTAGCAGTATTTGAAATTTTCAATCTTGAATATCTTCTTTCATTTCTTTTTTTTCACGAGAGGGATTTATATAGGCAGAGCCTGTTTCCCGATCGCTTTTTTGAATAAAAATAGGTTTAAACCAATATCTTCAACACATAATAGATAGAGGTGCCATTCCAACTTCTACTCGTGTGTTACGGAATAGTTGTACATTGCCATACCAATATGCTTTGAAGACACATACACTGATTTGCTATGCAGCAAATCATCTTTCTTAGTTTGTTGATGTATTTAATAGCGTACAGGTGATGTATCTTGAATAAGTAATTATAAGCCAGATGGTGGGGGGGGGGGGGCAGGGCAGAAGAGGAAAGATGCAGACCGATAGGTCTGTGCTGGAAATGATTTGTAACCCAATAGATGGTGCTGGACTTGAGGTCACGACCCATAAGATGTTGGATAGCCAAGTCCAAGTGGTCTCTTTCTCTCAAAATATTGACAAAACCGTGTGGAACTGACCAATAGCCACCTAACAACACAAAAGCTACCCCGACAACATGTTCAACGTCATAAAATTGAAACAAAATCTTAAAACAGACAGGAGCATGGGCCAAGCGATGAAGGGTTAAACAAAAATCACGAGAGTATGGCTTCAACAAATGGTATGATCCATACTTGTCAAAACCCTGTGCAAACCAACGACCTGGATTTTTACCTGGCGTCAACGTTAACATGTGGCTTCACAACCACCGACCAACAAAAAATGTGCAAATGGACATGACTTTGTTCTCTAATTGTTGTAAGTTACTGCAAAACAATGCAATGACTGAAATATTTGTTTGACGTTGGTCCACGCGTCAACACCGAGCAATTGGCATATTTCAGGCGCTTATGCTATCAAAGCAAACTCAATAGGAATGCAGTTTGTCGCGGAGAAATAACTGATTGAGCTTGAATGCGCGACACACAAAACAATGACGAAGTCTACAATATTATGATGCGGTCGTTTCTTGTTTGTGTGTAGAAGTACAGGTATATTGGATAAATCACCAGAAAAAACATTGACAAGGCTTTGCCTTCTAAATGAATGATAGTGCTATTAAAGTGTCAAGCTAACAAATAAATGTATTAACAGTTTCATTCTTCAGTTTTGTTTTCAAGAGGGCCAATCAGAAAGCATTGTGTATTGAGACACGTGACCTGTTTGACACTCTGGTATATAAAAAAACTCGCGCCATTCCACGCACTGTTATAAACGGAAAGTCGCAAATGACGTTTTTTATATTTGTGCGTCGATACACTTAAACAAAATTCTCCAGGTAAATTGGTATCAAAGTTATGCACACCTGGGACTGGTAAGTACATTTGCTTACGATACTGAATTTAGTTAGTCGCTGATTTACATAAACTTATCTTCAACTTCATGCGTAAAATAATGAGGGAATATTATCCATCAGCTGCATGTGAGTGTGAAATATGAGTTGAAAGGGCCAGATGAGATTGAAGTGGCGTGAAAATCGTATATAGGAAAGGTGATTCAAGAGAAACATGTGGAGCAGTGGAAAAGAGGGGTTGAGGAGAAGAACACACTTAGAGCGTATAGAGCTGTAAACAAGCCAGTGAAAACTAAATTTTGTGATCGTAGCAAGGGTTCTGGAGTGTTGTTTCAGGGCAGAGCAGGAGTGATCAATCTGGAAAAGAAGAAACAGAAGTGGACGAATGGGAGAGATGGGAAGTGCAGGGAGGGCGTGGATATGACCATTGATCATATGATGACATGGTGTACAGGTTATGGAGCTCTAAGAGAGCGGTTGCTTGTACAGCGGAGAACAAGAGATTGGCAGTGTAAAAGCTTAGAGCAAGTAGGGGACATGGTAGAAAATAATAGGTTAGCATGGATACTAGGATTGAAGGGCGATTTTCCAGGAAGTAGAGCAGGTTTAGAGTCCGTGAAAGGCTTGTTGGTACAGTGCTGGGAGAGTAGGAATAATATCTTAGGATTAGTCACCGAAAAGAATAGAGGGCAAACTTAGAAGGGAAGGGAGAAGGTAACCCTTAGTAGGGCTCCCATGACCCTTCTGGGTGGTAACATCAGTAGGGGCTATGGGCATGCTGAGCACAAAGCTGCGGCAGTGGGATAGGGCTGAGTCTTTTTATGTCTAGGTGCCAACCCAGACATTTTGTTTTTCCAAGAATTCTTTCTTTCTTTCTTTCTTTCTTTCTTTCTTTCTTTCTTTCTTTCTTTCTTTCTTTCTTTCTTTCTTTCTTTCTTTCTTTCTATCCATCCTCCCTCCCTTCTTTCTTTCTTTCTTTCTTTCTTTCTTTCTTTCTTTCTTTCTTTCTTTCTTTCTTTCTTTCTTTCTTTCTTTCTTTCTTTCTTTCTTTTTCTTCTTTACGACCTGATTTGTCCGGGTTTTTTCTCGGACCCTACTATTCCGAAAACCACCAAACTTTGCCATGGTGAGTGACCTACCACTGAAATTAGGCACCTGACTTGAAATAGTCATTATGTTTAAAATTATGCAAATTTAGGGGCAATTCAAATTTTTAAAGCTCCATATCTTCCAAACTATTGCAGATAGACACAAAATTCTAACTTACACATGTAGCTTTGAGCCATCTGTCAATAAACAGTGAACAAAAGTTTTAGAAGTGCAACAAAATGTGGCATGTTTGAAGCTTTTTCGTCATGTTAATTGTCCGAATATACGCTTGTGGAAGGGGGGAAAAGGGGGAACATTGTGTTGAATATAAAATGATTTGTTATATTGACACCAAATAATTTACGCTGTAATCATGAATTATATATGATATCAAGTCAGATTCACATGTTGAAGTATTTAATAGAACAACCATCACTCAATACTTTCTGTGTAAAAAAGCTCATAATCACCATGCAAACCCTGTTAAGGGAACCACTCGTTTGGGTCCAGTGTGGCTACAGAACAGTTCTGCTCACTGCTGATTGGCTGAAGATCAGGATTTAGACAGGGTCCACTGAATGTGCAAGCCTGCCCACAGTGCTCTTAACGGAGCCCCATGGGGTATGCCTTATCACTGGACATGGGAGGCAGGTAACTGGTCACAACATTTTCCTGCTTGGATAGCTGTCAGGCCATTTTTGTATGTGGTTGGTGGCTCAGGGTGCCTGTCCAGTTGTCAAGGACCCTGGGTCTACTAAACAGGCATCACCTTGAACAAGGACCTACATGTGTAAATTATTCTGCTATAAAAATTTGAAAGAGGTGATGACTGGGCTCTATCTCTCTCCCTCTTCCCTCTTTATGTCTGGGTGCCAACCCAGACACGGGGGGGGGGGGCACTCCCTACTTTTTTAGGTGGGGGTGTGCAGCTCAAGTTTTTCAGAATGACCCTTCATTAGGGCTCTCATCCTACCAAATAATGGATCTTCATTAGGTATTGACTCTCGATATGCACAGCAGGTGGGCAAGGGCCATAGGAGAGTAGACAGCGCGTCAATCACTTTCACAGCATGCGCCCTGTTCACGGGGCTGGAGCGTAAATCGTCTGGTCTTGATTGGGGCCCTTTGATTTTATCAGTGTCCTTGGTTAGGGGTCTCAGAAAAATTTATGGACCTTCCTTAGGGAAATCGTGGGAAAATTGATACTTTGTTTAGGGAAAGTACCTGCGAAAAGTAACCCTTCAGAGCGGCACATCCCCATTACGCTCGGTATATGGAGTAGCCTCCCCCACCCCCGGCCCAGACACTGTTTTCTTTCTTTCTTTCGTTCGCTCTTTCGTTCGTCCTTCCTTCCTTCCTTCCTTCCTTCCTTCCTTCCTTTCTTTCTTTCTTTCTTTCTTTTCTTTCTTTCTCTTTCATTCTTTCTTTCTACTACATAATTTGTCCGGAGCTTTTCTCAGACACCATGCAAGCTACAATGTTTAAACTTGGCACGGTAACAGAGCGAGTAGGGAAGTTGACTATCTGACTTTAGACATAAAATTTTAATGGGCATATAGGTTTGTGAAACCCACCAATATAATGGACATAATTTGAAAGTTGTAGAATTTGACATTATACTAATAAGGGGCATTCAAAATTTCAAAAGTTCAACATCTCCAAAACTACACAATTGTACACTTTTAATTGATGTAATTAAAATGAATACAAGAATTTTACATTTTTGAATAACTTCAAAAGTATAATACATAGAGGTGCCATTCCAACTTTTATTTGTAGTTATATGACATAACCGCATCCAATGAACCATAAACCAAAGTTGCAGGCTTTTAACTTATGCAAATTAGGCTGATACACAAAATTAAAGTCTTAAATCACTTCAAACATATTACAGATAGTAGTGTCATTCAAACTTCACTTTATAAGTGTGTGTGACATGGCCACATCCAATAAACCAAAAACCAAAGTTGCATCTTTCTAATTTATGGAAATTAGCGTAATGCACAAAATATAGTTTATGTTCAACAAAGGCAAAGTGTAGTATTTCAAACTGTTCTCATTTTGAAGGGACCCAGACAGATTTGCTTTCAAAAAAAAAACTTTTTTCCTAGTTTGTCTTGTTTTTGTTTCTTTGTTTTTTTGTTTTTGTTTTTTTTTAATTTTCTTTTGATTTAATCGTACACGGTTGACATAACACACTGTTGCTCCTGTTTGTATGATAGAATCCTTAATTATATGTGAGTTAGTTGTTGCCAAGAGTCTGTTGTCTACTGAGGATTTTACGGTTTTCTTGTTTTTAAAATGTTCTGCTGTGTAGTAGTGAGTGACTGACATTTAATTGTTGTTTAGGGTTTGAGCACTTTTATGCTCCCAAAATCCTATTTATACAGTTTATACTGGAATTTATTTCTATATGGGTATTTATAAATTCAATGTGTCTTATATTTACAATCTTTTGATGCTTTTAAGTTAATCATGCTTTGGTGGCCATTAAGAAATTAAGGACCTTTTAGACTGTTATTTCCTTTTAAGCTTTTGTAAATTTTAAAAATTTTCTGCTGTTGAGATGTTCTTTGTTGCAATATTTGTATTAAATGATTTGTGGAAACAAATGGTGTTGAATATGTCGCTCATTTGTGGGTTACTGAAACCAAATGTGCACTTCATGATTTCCATAGAAAGATGGTTTTGTCTGGCCAGCATAAGCTGTTGGCGAGACTAAACAGTCACATTCTGGACGTCCGTCCATCTGTCCGTCTGTCAGTCCTTCCATCCATCTATCCATCCGTCCATCTACAAAAGACTTTGTAGTGGCTTGAATGATGCTGGCGAGACATTCATGCCCCCCGGGCATGGCTCTGGTGCTAAAAAGAAAGGTGTTTGATGGAAATGTGATTTAACCCCAAATATGTATTTCCATTTTGTTGGGCAGTTTGATATGAAGTGTGAGCTTTTCTATGTGGGGAACGACCAATCTGTTATCCCAATCTAGGGCGAAACTGTTGTATTCCTACCAGGTCAGGGAGATGGTTTGTCCCCGTTATGATTTTGGGAGTGGCCCGGTTTTAGATTATCCCTGTATAGTTGTAGGTGCACTTAGTGCTCATTATTGTCCAATGAATTGATAAGACTGGTCTTGGGGTTTATTTTCAGTGTTTGGCCAATATAGTTGAGTTTCCAGTACTACCATTGGTGCACATTCAGTGTTGAAGGACTTTCCACATGTTTTGAAATGTCTTTAATACCTGCATAGAAGTGTTACAGTTTTAAGAAGACATTGGTAATGGGTACAGTTGTTTGGTGATTGAGTGTGATGAAACTGCATTTAATGCAGACATGTTCATCTGTGTAAGTTTATGTATATATATTTTTGTCATGTTAATTTTTTTGAAGTTAAGTCAATTACAGTTGTGATGTGTATGTATTCATGCATTAATTAATAATATAACCTTTTTTGTTTGCATTTAATATCTTATGAAACAGGGTATACCGTTTGCCTCTTTCATTGGTCCAATAATGCTGCTTTTTTTTTTTTTTTTTTTTGATCTTTTGATTTGATTTTGGCTCAGCTGACTTACTAGTCAGGCTTAGCTTTTAGGACGGTGAGTCTTCCAGCATCCGGTGTCTGTCTGTCCATCCATCCGTGGGTCCATCCAACCATTCACAATTACATTGTCAACTTCTTCTGCAAATCTGTCATCCAGAATCAATCCAAACTTGGTGGCACTGTAGCACAGGTGGGTTTTGTATGGAGATGTTCTTTATCTTTTTTTCTTTTTTTCAGGGTTCCATACTCATTGGTTGTTTATGAAGTACATGTCTCTTTTTGCATATGAGGCTTTGTTGTTTATCAGGTGTCTTGTCCTTGTCTGGGTTGATATTGTAAGTTCAAGTTCAAAGCAGTCATTCTGTTTTGAAACTTTTGGACAGTCAAGTTTATTCAGTGTTTCCTTTCTGAGAGGGTTCATGGATAAATATGAAACCCTTTCCTCAGTATAAGTGAAAACTGGAATTTTGGTAGGTTTTGCCAATATTTGTGCATATACATGTACTAGTTCATACAATTTCAAGACTTGCCATTATAAGCAAGAACTTGTTGCATTATATGCTTTGTTATGTGCTATAATTTCACCTTCTTACATGTTTTAAATTCAAGTGGGTTGTCTTCACCAAATAAAAGGCAAAGACAAGCAGCCACCGTCACAAGTTAAAAGCATGTCCGGGAATTAAAGGCTGCCAAACATGCATGAAGGTTTCCTGCTGATGACCCATTGATGAATTCATTTGGCTGTTGAAGCCTTGAATTTTCAAAATTTTGCATGGAAGGTGGTAGTAGTGATAAATGAAGCTACAAGCTTAGGCTGAGACAGAGGTTGGATTGGTAAAGGGGTACTGAGAGATTGATTTGTTCTATTTTGTCCCTGTTTGTTCGTTTTTTGTCTTTGTATTTGTTTTTGTTTGTTTGTATGTTTTCGGGTTTTTTTTGTTTGTTCAAGGTCGTCATTACACACTGTTGGTGTTGTTTGAATGCTAGAAGCTTTAAGAACACGTGAGCTAGTTGTTTCCAAGAGTCAGTCATGGACTGAGGATTTTACAGTTTTATTTTCTCTTTTATAAATGTGGGCTTGTATGTAGTAGCAAGTGACTGACATTTTACTGTTGTTGAGGGTTTTAGCACTTTTATGCTTTTACGGTGCTATTGATACAGTTCATACTGGAAATCATCTGTTATGGGTATTAATTATTTCAGTGTGTTCTTATATTTGGAATATTTTTTATGCTTTTAGGTTAATCATGCTTTTGTTCCCATTTGGGAATAAAGGACTTTTTAGACTGTTATTTGCTCTTAAGCTTTTGTTAATGTTGAAAATGTTGTGCTGTTGAGATTTTCTTTGTTGCACTATTTGTATTAAAAGACTTGTTGAAACAAATGGTGTTGAATATGTCGCTCATTTGTGGGTTACTAAAACTAAATGTGCACTTCATGATTTCCATAGAAAGATGGTTTTTGTCTGGCCAGCATAAGCTGTTGGCGAGACTAAGCAGTCAAACTCCGGACGTCCGTCCATCTTTCCATCTGTCAGTCCTTCCATCCATCTATCCATCCGTCCATCTGCAAAAGACTTTGTAGTGGCTTGAATGATGCTGGCGAGACATTCATGCCCCCCGGGCATGGCTCTGGTGCTAAAAAGAAAGGTGTTTGATGGAAATGTGATTTAACCCCAAATATGTATTTCCATTTTGTTGGGCAGTTTGATATGAAGTGTGAGCTTTTCTATGTGGGGAACGACCAATCTATTATCCCAATCTAGGGCGAAACTGTTGTATTCCTACCAGGTCAGGGAGATGGTTTGTCCCCGTTATGATTTTGGGAGTGGCCCGGTTTTAGATTATCCCTGTATAGTTGTAGGTGCACTTAGTGCTCATTATTGTCCAATGAATTGATAAGACTGGTCTTGGGGTTTATTTTCAGTGTTTGGCCAATATAGTTGAGTTTCCAGTACTACCATTGGTGCACATTCAGTGTTGAAGGACTTTCCACATGTTTTGAAATGTCTTTAATACCTGCATAGAAGTGTTACAGTTTTAAGAAGACATTGGTAATGGGTACAGTTGTTTGGTGATTGAGTGTGATGAAACTGCATTTAATGCAGACATGTTCATCTGTGTAAGTTTATGTATATATATTTTTGTCATGTTAATTTTTTTGAAGTTAAGTCAATTACAGTTGTGATGTGTATGTATTCATGCATTAATTAATAATATAACCTTTTTTGTTTGCATTTAATATCTTATGAAACAGGGTATACCGTTTGCCTCTTTCATTGGTCAAATAATGCTGCTTTTTTTTTTTTTTTTTTTTTTTTTTTTGATCTTTTGATTTGATTTTGGCTCAGCTGACTTACTAGTCAGGCTTAGCTTTTAGGACGGTGAGTCTTCCAGCATCCGGTGTCTGTCTGTCCATCCATCCGTGGGTCCATCCAACCATTCACAATTACATTGTCAACTTCTTCTGCAAATCTGTCATCCAGAATCAATCCAAACTTGGTGGCACTGTAGCACAGGTGGGTTTTTATGGAGATGTTCTTTATCTTTTTTTCTTTTTTTCAGGGTTCCATACTCATTGGTTGTTTATGAAGTACATGTCTCTTTTTGCATATGAGGCTTTGTTGTTTATCAGGTGTCTTGTCCTTGTCTGGGTTGATATTGTAAGTTCAAGTTCAAAGCAGTCATTCTGTTTTGAAACTTTTGGACAGTCAAGTTTATTCAGTGTTTCCTTTCTGAGAGGGTTCATGGATAAATATGAAACCCTTTCCTCAGTATAAGTGAAAACTGGAATTTTGGTAGGTTTTGCCAATATTTGTGCATATACATGTACTAGTTCATATAATTTCAAGACTTGCCATTATAAGCAAGATCTTGTTGCATTATATGCTTTGTTATGTGCTATTATTTCACCTTCTTACATGTTTTAAATTCAAGTGGGTTGTCTTCACCAAATAAAAGGCAAAGACAAGCAGCCACCGTCACAAGTTAAAAGCATGTCCGGGAATTAAAGGCTGCCAAACATGCATGAAGGTTTCCTGCTGATGACCCATTGATGAATTCATTTGGCTGTTGAAGCCTTGAATTTTCAAAATTTTGCATGGAAGGTGGTAGTAGTGATAAATGAAGCTACAAGCTTAGGCTGAGAAAGAGGTTGGATTGGTAAAGGGGTACTGAGAGATTGATTTGTTCTATTTTGTCCCTGTTTGTTCGGTTTTTGTCTTTGTTTTTGTTTTTGTTTGTTTGTATGTTTTCGGGTTTTTTTTTCTTTGTTCAAGGTCGTCATTACACACTGTTGGTGCTGTTTGAATGCTAGAAGCTTTAAGAACACGTGAGCTAGTTGTTTCCAAGAGTCAGTCATGGACTGAGGATTTTACAGTTTTATTTTCTCTTTTATAAATGTGTGCTTGTATGTAGTAGCAAGTGACTGACCTTTTACTGTTGTTGAGGGTTTTAGCACTTTTATGCCTTTACGGTGCTATTGATACAGTTCATACTGGAAATCATCTGTTATGGGTATTAATTATTTCAGTGTGTTCTTATATTTGGAATATTTTTTATGCTTTTAGGTTAATCATGCTTTTGTTCCCATTTGGGAATAAAGGACTTTTTAGACTGTTATTTGCTCTTAAGCTTTTGTTAATGTTGAAAATGTTGTGCTGTTGAGATTTTCTTTGTTGCAATATTTGTATTAAAAAAAAAGTATAGACACATTTGTTTTACATGGATTATGAAAGAAGTCAAGCATTGACTTATCGAGTCACTCTCCATGGCACAGATGTTGGCGTATACTTCCTACCTTGCCTAGTGGAGGAAACCGAAGAACTCGGAGAAAACCACCGTGCACGGCTAAAGTGGTAGGAACTTTTTCCACATGCTGCCGAGGACGAGAATCGAACCCGGGTCGCAGAGGTGAAAGGCGAGCGTCTTACCGCTCAACCAACCGTGCACCCAATTGTATTAAAAGACTTGTTGAAACAAATGGTGTTGAATATGTCGCTCATTTGTGGGTTACTAAAACTAAATGTGCACTTCATGATTTCCATAGAAAGATGGTTTTTGTCTGGCCAGCATAAGCTGTTGGCGAGACTAAGCAGTCAAACTCCGGACGTCCGTCCATCTTTCCATCTGTCAGTCCTTCCATCCATCTATCCATCCGTCCATCTACAAAAGACTTTGTAGTGGCTTGAATGATGCTGGCGAGACATTCATGCCCCCCGGGCATGGCTCTGGTGCTAAAAAGAAAGGTGTTTGATGGAAATGTGATTTAACCCCAAATATGTATTTCCATTTTGTTGGGCAGTTTGATATGAAGTGTGAGCTTTTCTATGTGGGGAACGACCAATCTATTATCCCAATCTAGGGCGAAACTGTTGTATTCCTACCAGGTCAGGGAGATGGTTTGTCCCCGTTATGATTTTGGGAGTGGCCCGGTTTTAGATTATCCCTGTATAGTTGTAGGTGCACTTAGTGCTCATTATTGTCCAATGAATTGATAAGACTGGTCTTGGGGTTTATTTTCAGTGTTTGGCCAATATAGTTGAGTTTCCAGTACTACCATTGGTGCACATTCAGTGTTGAAGGACTTTCCACATGTTTTGAAATGTCTTTAATACCTGCATAGAAGTGTTACAGTTTTAAGAAGACATTGGTAATGGGTACAGTTGTTTGGTGATTGAGTGTGATGAAACTGCATTTAATGCAGACATGTTCATCTGTGTAAGTTTATGTATATATATTTTTGTCATGTTAATTTTTTTGAAGTTAAGTCAATTACAGTTGTGATGTGTATGTATTCATGCATTAATTAATAATATAACCTTTTTTGTTTGCATTTAATATCTTATGAAACAGGGTATACCGTTTGCCTCTTTCATTGGTCAAATAATGCTGCTTTTTTTTTTTTTTTTTTTTTTTTTTTGATCTTTTGATTTGATTTTGGCTCAGCTGACTTACTAGTCAGGCTTAGCTTTTAGGACGGTGAGTCTTCCAGCATCCGGTGTCTGTCTGTCCATCCATCCGTGGGTCCATCCAACCATTCACAATTACATTGTCAACTTCTTCTGCAAATCTGTCATCCAGAATCAATCCAAACTTGGTGGCACTGTAGCACAGGTGGGTTTTTATGGAGATGTTCTTTATCTTTTTTTCTTTTTTTCAGGGTTCCATACTCATTGGTTGTTTATGAAGTACATGTCTCTTTTTGCATATGAGGCTTTGTTGTTTATCAGGTGTCTTGTCCTTGTCTGGGTTGATATTGTAAGTTCAAGTTCAAAGCAGTCATTCTGTTTTGAAACTTTTGGACAGTCAAGTTTATTCAGTGTTTCCTTTCTGAGAAGATTCATCAATAAATATGAAACCCTTTCCTCAGTATCAGTGAATACTGGAAATTTGATAGTGTTTGCCAATATTTGTGCATATACATGTACTACATGTAGCTCATATAATTTCAAAACTTGTCATTATAAGCAAGATCTTGTTGCATTATATGCTTTGTTATGTGATATTATTTCACCTTCTTACATGTTTTAAATTCAAGTGGGTTGTCTTCACCGAATATAAGGCAGAGACAAGCAGCCGCCATCACAAAAAAAGCATGCCTGGGAATTAAAGGCTGCCAAACATGCATGATGGTTTCCCGCTGAAGAACCATTGATGAATTCATTTGGCTGTAGCCTTAAATTTTCAAAATTTTGCATGGAAAGGTGGTAGTAGTGATAAATGAAGCTACAAGCTAAGGCTGAGACAGAGGCTGGATTGGTGAAAGGGCACTGAGAGATTGGTTTGTTCGTCTTTTGTCCTTGTCTTTTTTTTTTTTTTTTTTTTATTTTTTTTTTTTTATTTTTGTTTTGTAGATTTTTTTTTTTGTCTTTGTTTTTTGATCAAGGTCAACATAACACACTGCTGCTGCTGCTGTTTGTGTGATAGAAGATTTAATCACATGTAAATTGGTTGTTTCCAAGAGTCCATCCTGTACTGAGGATTCTACGTTTTTTTTCTTTTCATTTGGCTGTTGAAGCCTTCAATTTTAAAAATTTTGCATGGATGGTGGAAATCGTGATAAATGAAGCTACGGGCTAAGGCTGAGACAGAGGCTGGATTGGAAAAGGGACACTTAGAGATTGGTTTGTTCTATTTTGTCCTTGTTTATCGGGTTTTTTTTTGTTTTTTCTTTGTTTTTGTATTTTTGTTTGTTAGTTTGTTTGTTTTTTTTTTTGTTTTTTTTTGTTTTTTGTTCAAGGTCGACATAACACACTGCTGCTGCTGTTTGTATGATAGAATCTTTAATCACATGTAAATTGGTTGTTTCCAAGAGTGTGTCCTGTACTGAGAATTTAACGGTTTGCTTTCTTTCTTTTTAAATGTGGGCTCGTGTGTAGTAGGAAGTGACTGATATTTTACTGTTGTTGACGGTTTTAGCACTTTTATGCTTTTAAGGTACTATTTATACAGTTCATACTGGAAATCATCTGTTATGGGTATTAATTATTTCAGTGTGTTCTTATATTTGGAATATTTTTTATGCTTTTAGGTTAATCATGCTTTTGTTCCCATTTGGGAATAAAGGACTTTTTAGACTGTTATTTGCTCTTAAGCTTTTGTTAATGTTGAAAATGTTGTGCTGTTGAGATTTTCTTTGTTGCAATATTTGTATTAAGAGACTTGTTGAAACAAATGGTGTTGAATATGTCGCTCATTTGTGGGTTACTAAAACTAAATGTGCACTTCATGATTTCCATAGAAAGATGGTTTTTGTCTGGCCAGCATAAGCTGTTGGCGAGACTAAGCAGTCAAACTCCGGACGTCCGTCCATCTTTCCATCTGTCAGTCCTTCCATCCATCTATCCATCCGTCCATCTACAAAAGACTTTGTAGTGGCTTGAATGATGCTGGCGAGACATTCATGCCCCCCGGGCATGGCTCTGGTGCTAAAAAGAAAGGTGTTTGATGGAAATGTGATTTAACCCCAAATATGTATTTCCATTTTGTTGGGCAGTTTGATATGAAGTGTGAGCTTTTCTATGTGGGGAACGACCAATCTATTATCCCAATCTAGGGCGAAACTGTTGTATTCCTACCAGGTCAGGGAGATGGTTTGTCCCCGTTATGATTTTGGGAGTGGCCCGGTTTTAGATTATCCCTGTATAGTTGTAGGTGCACTTAGTGCTCATTATTGTCCAATGAATTGATAAGACTGGTCTTGGGGTTTATTTTCAGTGTTTGGCCAATATAGTTGAGTTTCCAGTACTACCATTGGTGCACATTCAGTGTTGAAGGACTTTCCACATGTTTTGAAATGTCTTTAATACCTGCATAGAAGTGTTACAGTTTTAAGAAGACATTGGTAATGGGTACAGTTGTTTGGTGATTGAGTGTGATGAAACTGCATTTAATGCAGACATGTTCATCTGTGTAAGTTTATGTATATATATTTTTGTCATGTTAATTTTTTTGAAGTTAAGTCAATTACAGTTGTGAGGTGTATGTATTCATGCATTAATTAATAATATAACCTTTTTTGTTTGCATTTAATATCTTATGAAACAGGGTATACCGTTTGCCTCTTTCATTGGTCCAATAATGCTGCTTTTTTTTTTTTTTTTTTTTTTTGATCTTTTGATTTGATTTTGGCTCAGCTGACTTACTAGTCAGGCTTAGCTTTTAGGACGGTGAGTCTTCCAGCATCCGGTGTCTGTCTGTCCATCCATCCGTGGGTCCATCCAACCATTCACAATTACATTGTCAACTTCTTCTGCAAATCTGTCATCCAGAATCAATCCAAACTTGGTGGCACTGTAGCACAGGTGGGTTTTTATGGAGATGTTCTTTATCTTTTTTTCTTTTTTTCAGGGTTCCATACTCATTGGTTGTTTATGAAGTACATGTCTCTTTTTGCATATGAGGCTTTGTTGTTTATCAGGTGTCTTGTCCTTGTCTGGGTTGATATTGTAAGTTCAAGTTCAAAGCAGTCATTCTGTTTTGAAACTTTTGGACAGTCAAGTTTATTCAGTGTTTCCTTTCTGAGAGGGTTCATGGATAAATATGAAACCCTTTCCTCAGTATAAGTGAAAACTGGAATTTTGGTAGATTTTGCCAATATTTGTGCATATACATGTACTAGTTCATACAATTTCAAGACTTGCCATTATAAGCAAGAACTTGTTGCATTATATGCTTTGTTATGTGCTATAATTTCACCTTCTTACATGTTTTAAATTCAAGTGGGTTGTCTTCACCAAATAAAAGGCAAAGACAAGCAGCCACCGTCACAAGTTAAAAGCATGTCCGGGAATTAAAGGCTGCCAAACATGCATGAAGGTTTCCTGCTGATGACCCATTGATGAATTCATTTGGCTGTTGAAGCCTTGAATTTTCAAAATTTTGCATGGAAGGTGGTAGTAGTGATAAATGAAGCTACAAGCTTAGGCTGAGACAGAGGTTGGATTGGTAAAGGGGTACTGAGAGATTGATTTGTTCTATTTTGTCCCTGTTTGTTCGTTTTTTGTCTTTGTATTTGTTTTTGTTTGTTTGTATGTTTTCGGGTTTTTTTTGTTTGTTCAAGGTCGTCATTACACACTGTTGGTGTTGTTTGAATGCTAGAAGCTTTAAGAACACGTGAGCTAGTTGTTTCCAAGAGTCAGTCATGGACTGAGGATTTTACAGTTTTATTTTCTCTTTTATAAATGTGGGCTTGTATGTAGTAGCAAGTGACTGACATTTTACTGTTGTTGAGGGTTTTAGCACTTTTATGCTTTTACGGTGCTATTGATACAGTTCATACTGGAAATCATCTGTTATGGGTATTAATTATTTCAGTGTGTTCTTATATTTGGAATATTTTTTATGCTTTTAGGTTAATCATGCTTTTGTTCCCATTTGGGAATAAAGGACTTTTTAGACTGTTATTTGCTCTTAAGCTTTTGTTAATGTTGAAAATGTTGTGCTGTTGAGATTTTCTTTGTTGCAATATTTGTATTAAAAGACTTGTTGAAACAAATGGTGTTGAATATGTCGCTCATTTGTGGGTTACTAAAACTAAATGTGCACTTCATGATTTCCATAGAAAGATGGTTTTTGTCTGGCCAGCATAAGCTGTTGGCGAGACTAAGCAGTCAAACTCCGGACGTCCGTCCATCTTTCCATCTGTCAGTCCTTCCATCCATCTATCCATCCGTCCATCTACAAAAGACTTTGTAGTGGCTTGAATGATGCTGGCGAGACATTCATGCCCCCCGGGCATGGCTCTGGTGCTAAAAAGAAAGGTGTTTGATGGAAATGTGATTTAACCCCAAATATGTATTTCCATTTTGTTGGGCAGTTTGATATGAAGTGTGAGCTTTTCTATGTGGGGAACGACCAATCTATTATCCCAATCTAGGGCGAAACTGTTGTATTCCTACCAGGTCAGGGAGATGGTTTGTCCCCGTTATGATTTTGGGAGTGGCCCGGTTTTAGATTATCCCTGTATAGTTGTAGGTGCACTTAGTGCTCATTATTGTCCAATGAATTGATAAGACTGGTCTTGGGGTTTATTTTCAGTGTTTGGCCAATATAGTTGAGTTTCCAGTACTACCATTGGTGCACATTCAGTGTTGAAGGACTTTCCACATGTTTTGAAATGTCTTCAATACCTGCATAGAAGTGTTACAGTTTTAAGAAGACATTGGTAATGGGTACAGTTGTTTGGTGATTCAGTGTAATGAAACTGTATTGATTTTAGACATGTTCATCTGTGAAAGGTTTTTTTTTCATTCCAGCCATGTGCATCTTGTAGCAATATTTTAAATTAGGTGGTTTGTGGTAAGTGTCCTTAAACTATGTTTATTTAAGGCAGGTTCACGTTTGTCAAGTTATGTTTGCCTTTGTTAGCCACGTGCATCTTTTTGAGGTTATGTTATGAATTTGACTAAGGGTACAGACGCGAGACATTTTTGTAAATATACAGTTAAATGGTCTGTTCTGGTGGTTTAAATTTCAGAAATCAGCTGTAAGAAAAGGAATAGGAGAACGCATTTAAAATGCTGTTTACCACAGTCAGTTAGAAGTAAATACACAAAAACACTGTCACAACACAAACAGTTTATGCAAAATGTCAACTTTTTTTTCTTACAAAAATTGATCATACGGGAGTTTTTTTCAAGATTCGGGAGATCGTCAGACTTTAAAGAAATGTGTTAAATTTCGGGAGTTTTGGAACCTGTGCTTGATCTTTAATGCTAGGGGAAGACCGTGAAATGTCTGGTGTTCGGCAAGTGCATTCGAGTTTTAGAGCTTTTAAAAGCGAACCTTGCGGAGATAAAAAAAAAAGGGAGACGATTTAAAGTACCGATTGATGTCAATCGAGTTAGTAAGAGGTTAATCAAATGTATTCAGCTATTTTCATTGATATTTTAACAATTACATAAAACAGCTGCTAACTGGAATTTTTCTTTACAGCATTCTGTGAGGGCAAGACGTTGGACGGACATAGCAACAAACAGGATCTGACCTACCTGGACCCTGACCTGCATTGGACACCCTGTGCTCGTTTATATATCTCCATGGAAAATATCATTAAGATAGGTGGCTGTGGAATTTTTGTGACGTGTTGCACAGTCTGTTTACTTATTTTCTGCTAGAATTACTTTTGTATTTACTGTTTGCATTGCATCTGCATTCGAATGTCAGTAACACTTTATGTGGCCTTAATCAGAAAATTCCCATGCACGTTTCCTCTCTGATTCAGGCCAGTCCACGTTTCTGTTGATATTTTTTCACAATAGAGGACCGGGGTTATCTTTATCGTATGTTAATGTTGTCTTTAATTCTTTCTGTATTAGCATAGATGTTTACAGTTTGTATAATTCTTGAAACTTTTATCTATATTCAAATGTAAGAAAGTTTCAGATAACGTTATTCCAAAAATGCCAATAGTTGTTAACTGGACCCATTTAATTACTGCCAATGTAGGTTTCTTCTCAGATTGTTGTAATTTGAGATGTTTCTGTCTATATTTTTTACAATATTTTTGTGGCCCCATCGTTTGCAGTTTATCTTTAAATCTTTTTATGCAGCATATTCCAATGATGCTGCATACATTTATTAAAAACTTCATCCTATTAAGTTTCTTGATATTGCCAAAGTTTGGTCGGTCAGTCTTAATTTTTTTCCATACTTGTCAAAGCACCAGAAGAGACAGGTGGTGACATAATGTGTACAGAGGCAATCCGAGGAGTGCTTTCACTGATGCATGCACATTGTAAACAGTGCTCTCAGTTTGTTCTGATCGAGGAAATATCTGAGATTGACAGTTGAGAATTTTAATGTGCGTCCGTCTGTTGTAAAATGAAGAATCTTTTCACAATTGGATTCATGTAAAGCCTATCAATTAAGGGACATCATATTCGCTTCACTCCTTAATACATGTTTGTATTAAAGATACAAACACGGTGCACCCATTTAGCAGAATGACTTGTTAAGGGATTACTGGCACTGAAACAAGTCTTGGTCTGGTTCCCAGCCGATGACCCGATTTAAAATATGGGCTAATAAAGCCTAAAACTTTCTTCTGAATTCCAAGTATTATGAATATGATTTGTTCCTGAAACAAATTTAATTGTTAATCCATGTAATGATTTAGAACTCTACCGTTTTTTTTAGTGAATGGTACGGAATATGACTTTGGTCTTTGATTGTGTGATTTGATAGTGAACTAACGGTACTTACAAATTTGGCTTTTCAATATATGTACCATATGAAGAAAGTATTTCTTTTACAATTTAGTGGCGCTCAGCTGTATGGACATTGCATTTTTAAAAAATGTCCTTGTCAGCCAATTTTCAGTTTTTGGCACTATAAAGTACGAGTTTCACTGCACCAATTTCTCTCTGGTCTAGTTATCTAAGAAATTTGATTCTTAATTTCATATGTAGGCAGGAATAGAAAGATATATAGGTTGCTTCAGATCAACAGGCAGGTAGGTAGCGATAGATATAGGCAGGTAGGTAGCTATAGACGGACAGGCAGGTAGATAGCTAGAAGAGATGGGCAGGCAGGTAGGTAGGTAGGTAGCTAGCTATAAATGGACAGGCAGGTATGTAGCTATAGATTGACAGGAAGGTAGCTAGGTAGCTAGGTAGCTAGCTATAAATGGACAGGCAGGTATGTAGCTATAGATTGACAGGAAGGTAGGTAGGTAGGTAGGTAGGTAGGTAGGTAGGTAGGTAGGTAGGTAGGTAGGTAGGTAGGTAGGTAGGTAGGTAGGTAGGTAGGTAGCTATAAATGGACAGGCAGGTACGTAAGTAGCTCCAGAAAAGGTGTAGATTGTTTCAGACAAAATTCGGAAGCACACGAGTATTTAGATAAGTAGAGACAGAGAGAAACGTTGGTACATGTGAGTGTAGTTTTTTGTAATTGAAATATTTTGCGCACAATTTTGCTTTGAGCGGTTGGAATTTTCAAGAGTGAAATGTCAATTTCGACCTTGATGAGTTTTATGGAAAACCCCATCAATCCACCAACAGAGACAGTTGCATGGAAATTTGTCTGTGCTACACACTAATGAACAATGTCGTTCGAGCATTTTAACGACCAGAATGTACTGAAGAAACATGTTTGATTGGGGGGGGGGGGGGGTTATCGTGATCGTTCTCCATAGATCGCCATTTAAAAAATATTACACCATCCGTCGTCATATGGTTGATAAATAATAAATGACCTATAATGTGTCACGGAAGTTCTACAAGACATATACAAAACCAAGGATTTATTTTAAATACAGGTAAAATGATATACCCGAGTTTTTTAACGTTGGGGTGGGTACAAGACCGGCGTTTGTATGTCCGAATTTTCATCCAATTTAACAAAAAATATAAGTGTGTTAATATGGTTACATTGGAGAATTCTAACAATAATTCTAATTATAATTTTTTTCTTTCATGAGTATCTTCAATGTGGGTTTGGTGTGCCGATTTGGATCATTGGATATTCATTTGGAATGCGGGACCGTCGAGTATCCACAAGAAGTCATTGTCAAATTGATTTAGAAGACCACTCAGGTTAGATAATTTTCTGTGCCAGTTTTACTGCGGTTACATTTTGATTTTCAAAAGAACAAGAAAAAAGTCTGCATGTTCCGCAGTTTTCTATGGGCGTCCACGATCCTTGGTGCCTCGTTTCCATGTCCAGGCCACATCATTGGATGGCGAATTGCTCTGTGAAATATTCTCAGCATGATTCAAGATTCAGATAAGCTATACATGTATTTGACTCAAACAACATACAAAATAAATTACAACAAATATAACTATAAGTGATTAAACTGGAGATAATTGAACATAATTTAATACAATAAGTCAGTATGACCCCCAGTTAAGGATTTAAAATCCGCTATCATTTGGGCAACTCATTACCCCCCCCCCCCCCATGTATTTGTCGAGAAGTTGCACCATAGACTACTTATTGGGACAAACAGAGTATACTGAATATAGATATATTTACACTAAGTTAGATTGTAACAGAATATCGTTGACCTTTAATACGTTCAATTCCTTAAATAGAGGTGCGGTGTGGGAAAGGAAATTAATGGAGCATATCAGGCTGCAAGCTTTCTTTCGAAGCGTTCAGATACGTTATGAAAACCCCACAGTAAGTACACAATAGCGACATGAAGCGATAATTGTAAATAAGTTCATTGTTTGGCAGAAACGAAGTCGTTTTAATGTACTGAAAAAAAATGTAGTTTAAAAATTTACAAATATGACCACTTCAGTTCAGAGTTTCGCTCAATGTAAATCCCCCCAAAATCAATTTTTTGGCGGGGTGGGTGGGTGGGTTGGTGCCACACGGAACAGGAGTATCAGTTCAAATAGAAATTTATTCTACACTGCAGAAAATGGAAAATCATGAACTTGGTTTTTGCGATGTAAGCAATCTGATATTGCAGACGCAGGTTCCATGGGACAGCAGAAGTTACATCAAGCTAAAAGTAACAAATGTGAAAAAATACAACCGCGTATATTTTTGTTTTAATTATAACACATGGAAAGTATCACTCCTGGTTGTGAGGTCAGTAACCATTTAATCGGCAGATATTTATTTCGGTCATCTATACATCAAAGAAAAACCAATAAAGACATTCGGGAAATCCATCGATCCAAAATATTGATCAGATTTTTCTTTGCATCTTGGAACGCCTTTGTATAAAGACAGATTAGTTTTTAATAATCTATTGGCTGCAAAAACTTAGTCAGTCTCTATATGTATGTAGACTTAGACCCACAGCGGCCATAGATTTTTCCAACACTTTCTAACTTTTTTGCTCAGAACTTTTTATGTTCCCTGGTATTTCAAAAATGTTGGTTCTTTTGTATTTTTTTTTTTTTTTTTTTTTTTTTTGGCGAAGGACAACCGTGGTGATGTTACTCTGACCAGGTGGATTCTTCGTTTCCAATGGATCTTTTTAATCATCTGTAAATCAAAGAAAAGCCAATGAGCGGTATCGGAAAATGCATTAATATGAACAACATTCTCTTCGAATTTGGCACAGAACGGTTTGATTTTCGAATAGTTTTCAAAAATCAATTTGCTTCAATTATAAAAAAAAAATATTCCCAACAAACCATGCAGATTGGCCCAGTCTTGGACCAAATGTAATGTAACATTAGGCCAACATTGGGGCAACCTTCATTGTTTGCTGGGGTAACGGTCTGTATGTAGACCTGGACCCACAGTAACCATCTTTTCACCACACTTTTGTTAAAGTCAGATTGAACAGAGCTTTCGTTGTCTCCAGTTAACTCAATCATGTTGTTCTTACGTTTATATTTATAGACAATATTAATTCCGACAGATGTTATGCTACTCTGACCAAATGGATTCTTCGTTACAAATGGATTCTTCACTGTTCTTGCGTTTATATTTCTGGATAAAGTTCGACAGATGTGATGTTACTCTGACCAAGTGGATTCTTCGTTTCTATGGATTCTTCATTCCTCTTGCGTTTCTATTTTCTGGATAAAGTTCAACAAATGTGATGTTACTCTGACGAAGTGCATTCTTCATTTCCAATGGATTCATCATTGTTCTTGCGTTTCTATTTTCTGGATAAAGTTCGATTGTCGTGATGTTACTCTGACCAAGTGGATTCTTCGTGTCCAATGGATCTTTTGAATCATCTGTAAATCAAAGAAAAGCCAATGAGCGGTATCGGAAAATGCATTGATATGAACCGCATTTGCTTTGCATTTTGGAACAAAACAGTTTGATTTTCGAGGAGTTTTCAGAAATCTATTTGCTTCAATCAAAAAAAAAATTACCAGCAAACCACGAAGATTGGCCCAATCTTGGACTAATGTAATGTAACATTAGGCCAACATTGCGGCAACCTTCATTGTTTATATTTATAGATAATATTAAGTTCGACAGATGTGATGTTACTCGGACCAAGTGGATTCTTCGTTTCCTATGGATTCTACATTGTTCTTGCGTTTATATTTTCTGGATAAAGGTCGACAGATGTGATGTAACTCTCACCAAGTGGATCCATTGTTTCCAATGGATTCTTCATTGTTGTTGCGTTTATATTTTCTGGATAAAGTTCGACAGATGTGATGTTACTCTGACCAAGTGGATTCTTCGTTTCCAATGGATTCTTCATTGTTCTTGCGTTTATATTTTCTAGATAAAGTTCGACAGATGTGATGTTACTCTGACCAAATGGATTCATCGGTTCCAATGGATCTTTTAAATCATCTGTAAATCAAAGAAAAGCCAATGAGCAGTATCGCAAAATGCATTAATATGAACTGCATTTTCTTTGCATTTCGGAACAGAAAAGTTTGATTTTCAAGTAGTTTTCAAAAAGCAATATGCTTCAATTAAAAAAAATATATATTCTCAGCAAACCATATAGATTAGCCCAATCTTGGACCAATGTAATGTAACATTATGCCAACATTGGGGCCAGCCTTCATTGCTTGCTGGGGTAACGGTCTGTATGTAGACCTAGACCCACAGTAACCATCTTTTCACCACACTTTTCTAATAGTTAGATTGAACAGAGCTTTCGTTGTCTCCAGTTATCTCATCATGTTGGTCTTGCGTTTATATTTATAGATAATGTTAAGTCCAACAGATGTGATGTTACTCTGACCAAGTGGATTCTTCATTTCCAGTGGATTCTTTATTGCTCTTCCGTTTATATTTTCTGGATAAAGTTCGACAGATGTGATGTCACTCTGACCAAGTGGATTTTTCGTTTCCAATGGATTCTTCATTGGTCTTGCGTTTCTATTTTCTGGATAAAGTTCGACAGATGTGATGTTACTCTGACCAAGTGGATTCTTTGTTTCCAATGGATTCTTCATTGAACTTGCGTTTATATTTTCTGGATAAAGTTCGACAGATGTGATGTTACTTTGACCAAATGGATTCTTCGTTTCCCATGGATTCTTCATTGTTCTTGCATTTATATTTTCCGGATAAAGTTCGACAGATGTGATGTTACTCTGACCAAGTGGATTTCCAATGGATTTTTCCTTTCTGAGTGGCCTATTAGCATTATTGCCAGGTATGGTAGTCAAGATCTACACCAGCTGTTTTTATGTTGTTTGTTTTTGGTTTATGTTTTCCTTTCTTGTTCACGTGTTTGTTTGTTTGTTTTTGTTAATATATGACATTCAGAATAACTTCTGTCATACAAAGAAAGAATTTGTTTTAAAAAGCGTAGCGGGCTAAGCAGAACTATGAATTGACTGAAATTATTCACCAGAATATAGGCAATCATATTTCAATTTTAATTACTGTATACACATTCATTAAGAATGGCATCCTATCAAGTTTGTAGATATTGCCACAGTTTAGTGAGTACTGCCATTTAGTATGTTTGCCTATTCCGGCCAAAAGACCATAAGACGACAGATTGGAACGTGATTTTTAAAAAATCTGAGGAGTTTCTTCGTGTGATTCTAGTCATACTGTACTGTGTAACTAAATTACATTAAAGTTTATTATTTTGCTATTGCAGACACAGATTTCAGGGGATGGCAAAAGTTAATCATGCAGGAACAGGCAGCTTAAAGCAACGAATGCAACCGAGTATGTGTTTGTTTTTATTTTACAACATGAGCGATAGCACGCTTTGTTGTGACGACAGCAAGCTTCTTATCACCATGTGGTATTTTCCAATCATCTATACATTAAAGAAAAGCCAATGAAGATATTAAGAAAATCCATCAAGCCCCCAATATTGACCATTTTTTCATTGCATATTGGAACGCTTTTATATAAGGTTTGATTAGTTCGCAATAATCTGTAAGCTTCAAAAACTTTAAAATTAAAACAAATGTTAACAGTTCGTATGTAGACACTGATCTACAGCGGCCATATGTTTTCACCGTACTTTGCAAGTGTTCATTTGAGAGGTTTCGTTGTTACTTTTAAAAAATACTTTGTAACGAATCGCCATTTCTATGAAAGCTACAGCAAGTGCAATCAGATCTCTTGTCGGATAGGTAACTGACTGAACTAGATTAAAATACATTAACTGAGTATTGCAGACTCAGATTCCAGGAGATGACGAAAGTTAATCATGCAGGCAGATAAAAGTAACAAGTGTGTAAATGCAGCTGGGTATACACCCTATTCTAACGTCCCTGCCATATTTCGAGCGCTAATACCATCTGGTGGCAGAAACCAGAATGAGGGTTGTTGCCTTTAATTATGCTACTTAAAAGATAGCACGTCTTGTTGTGACATCAGTATGTGTTATGAGTGAATTGTTCATTATCAGTATTTGGACGTGATTTCCAGCAACAGCTATTTAAATCTGCACCAGCTCCACTGATTTTTTCTTTGTGAATATATCATTCGGAATAAAATATATTTACTCTGGTTTGGCTACTGTTGGACTCCATGTATTTTGAAGGAAATTATTACTTTGGTATTGCAGACACAAATTCCGGATAACGAAAGTACACCGTCGCTGAACAGAAACGAGTGTGAAAAACATGCAACCAGGTAAGTTTGATTATCCCACAATGAAAAAGCACGCCTTGTTGTGACATAGGTGAAGCCTTATCCCTTCATCGCTAAATGATAATTTCTTATTTGGGGCATTGCTTTGGTTTATCTGTCCTTGTGTACGTTTCTTCTTTAGCATCTCGTAGATGGATTGACGAAACTTCCTCAAGTTTGGCACAAATACCTTTTACTCATCAGAATTTTTAAACCTTATTGTTAGACTTTTTAAGTGGCAAGTCATTTAGTTGTGCATTAACGGTGTTAACTTCCCAGTCTATTTCCAGCGTTGAGGATTTGAAACTTATCATTACATCATTGTCTGTACTACTTTGTGAGTCCATTATCATGGTTTTGTTAAGGGGTACACACGTATTATTGTTTCTTTCAGAAAATCTCTACTGGACGATTCATAATTTGTATGGAAGCTGTGGCATAGAACACGTAAAACTGGTTCCAAATCTCTTTTTGATCCTCCAAGTGCCAGACCATGTCTCTTGCTGCATTGATACGTTACAGATTATCAATATCATGTTCTTTCTGAAGGTCTAATATTTAATCTATTCGGGATAACGGAAATGAGCCATGGCTGAACAGAGACGAATGTGACAAAAAATGCAACCTGGTAAGTTTAATTTTGATTTAACCATGCCACATTGAAGAAAGCACGCTTTCTTATGACATAAATGCGGCATAACGCCTTCATCGCCAGATGATAGTTTTCTATTAGGATACATTATGTTTTGGCTTATCTGTCTTTGTGTCCGTTTCTTGTTAAGCATATCGTAAATGGATTAGCAGAACTAACTTAAAATTGGCATAGATATTTTCCACTGGTGAGAATAATTAAAAACTATTAAATGGCTTTTTAAGGTACAATTCATTTATTTATGCGGTGTAAACTTTCAAGTCTATATGTCCAGCGTTGAGGATTTGAGACTATCATTGTCTGTGCACATTATCCTGGGTTTTTTTTTTGTTTTTGTGAAGGGGTAGACAAAGTAAGGTTTCTTTCAGAAAATGCTCTACTGGGTGATTTGTAATTTGTATGGAAGCTGTGGCATGGAACACGTGAAAGTTGGTTCAAAATCTCTGCTCCCCAAGTGCTAGACCAGGTCTCTTGCTGGATTGATAAGTTTTAGATTATCAACATGTGTTTTCCGATTGTCTAATTTTCTGATTGGGTTACTGTTTGACTCAATTACTTTGAAGTATATTAATTCGGTATTGCAGACGCAGATTCCAAGGCATAACGAAATTAAACCATAGTTGAACAGAAAATGTGAAAAATGCAACTATGTAAGTTTGATTTTGCTTGATTATATAAGATTGAAGGAAGCATGCCTTGTTCTGACATAATTGCGGCGTAACTCCTCCATCGCTAGATGATCAATTTCTACATCTACATATCAAGTAAAAGCAAATGAAGATATGCGGAAAATTTATTTATCCTGTTATATTGATTTTCCGTTGCATTTCGAAACACTGTAATAAAAAAATTGCGCAGTGTTTAATAAATCTATTTGCTT
Source organism: Hermodice carunculata (assembly GCA_964020975.1). Taxonomy (NCBI): domain Eukaryota; kingdom Metazoa; phylum Annelida; class Polychaeta; order Eunicida; family Amphinomidae; genus Hermodice; species Hermodice carunculata. The sequence continues at coordinate 12,704,317 of OZ026616.1, read as the reverse complement.
CAAAAGTTTAAAATCAAAGGAAAGCTATAGTTTGTAGGCAGGCTTAGACCTACGGTCGTCATATGGTATTTTCACCATACATTTCTAATTCATTATTTACAGGATCAGAGCTTTCTTTTTACCCTGTTATTTCCGGATATATTTTTCGCCTTTGGTTTTGTATCTTTTGTAGGTGATGATCGACTGCTGTGATGACACTCTTCGCCGTAATGGATTCTGCTGTTCCGACATATTCGTCATTTCCAAGCAGACGACAGGTGGCGATATGAATTTTTGAAATGACAATCTGAGAAGTGCCGTTACGGGGATGCAAACAGATTTCCACATTTTTGATATGGCCGTAGAGTGCACAAGGGATGTCAAAGATTTACCTTTGTGAGGAATTATATTTATGTGGTCTTATTCTGTCAGAAAATAAAAAAAAAATCAGGCAAAAAGTTCTATGAAGAAAGAAATGTTTGTTTTCTGAAATATTGCTCACCGGCTGTATACGGGCGTATTGTGAGGAATTATATTTATGTGGTCTTATTCTGTCAGAAAATAAAAAAATTCGGGCAAAAAGTTCTATGAAGAAAGAGAAGTTTGTTTTCTGAAATATTGCTCGCCGGCTGTATACGGGCGTTACATGGTTAAAGAGTGTACTTGTCTCAATGTTGGAGTGGTAGGTTTCAGTTATAACTGCAAATGTTGAAGGCTTTATGCTCTCCTGAGCACATTGATAGCTATGACAAGCTATGAAAAGCTTAAAAGTGTAACACTGATAAGCTTCTTCACCACAAATTTAATGCATTAATAGTATTGTAATGATTTTATTACACTCATCTCTCTCCTGGATCTACTCATCTAATTATTAGATTTTTAATTTGAAATGGAGACAGAAAGATAGGTAACTGTAAATGGACAGGCAGGTAGGTAGCTTCAAGTGGACAGGCAGGTAGGTAGCTTTAGGTGGACAGGCAGGTAGGTAGCTTTAGCTGGACAGGCAGGTAGGTAGCTTCAGGTGGACAGGCAGGTAGGTAGCTTTAGTTGGACAGGCAGGTAGGTAGCTTTAGGTGGACAGGCAGGTTGGGAGATTTAGATGGACAGGCAGGTAGGTAGCTTCAAGTGGACAGGCAGGTAGGTAGCTTCAAGTGGACAGGCAGGTAGGTAGCTTTAGGTGGACAGGCAGGTAGGTAGCTTTAGGTGGACAGGCAGGTTGGGAGATTTAGATGGACAGGTAGCTGTAAATGGATAGCCAGGTAGATGACTACGGATTCACAGGCAGGGAAGTAGGCAGTTATAGATTGAAAGGCAAGTAGATTTAGAACGTACTATAGGCCTACCAAATAGCTGCAGAGAGTTTGTTTAGACAAGACTCAGAAGTAGATGAGCGACTATTTAGATGGCTAGAGAAAGGGAGAGATGTTGACAATTTTTTTTTTTTTTTTTTTTTTTTTTTTTTTTTTTTTTTTTTTTTTTTTTTTTGTAAAAGTTGAAATACGTGCTTTTGGTGCATTTAGCTTTCAAATCTGCCACGGAAGTCGTGTTTGTGGTGATCTCGTAAGATTTCCTAAAGACAAAAAAAAAAAAATAGCCCTTCAATACCATTCCAACAAGAGGCACGCACTTGTGGACCTTCGTTTTATTTGAGGCCACTTAAGGATGAAGTAAAAGTCGAAGGCTAAGGTGGTATTTGCATCCACCTGCAAATCATGTGCGTTATAGTTGATATTTAAGGTGAACTGACACGGGTATTTTTGAATCGCCTACTTGTCTTGCTGCCGAACGCAGTGGCAAGTTCTGCCTGGACGTATTTATTAAAAAAAACATCGCCATGTGGACCTTAGCTTTAAGGCCACTCAAAGAAGTAAACGTGTAAGACTAAGGTGGTAATTGCATTGACCTGCAACTCATATGCGTTATGATTGATGCTTGAGATGAAATGACATGCGTAATTTTCAGTCGTCTAAAAGTCTTGCTGTTGCACGCAGTGTAAAGTTCTGCCAGGATGAGTTTACTAAAAACATCGTCACATTCACCAACAAGAGACAGTTGGATGTAACTGTCTTAGATGTACACCAATGAACGGTGTCGTCTTAGCACTTAACGACCAGGGTGGTTGAGGAAACATGTTCACTCGGGGTAAATATTATCCTGAATAATTTCTTAAGATTGTTATTACAAATTATACCACCACCCTTCATCATATGGATGAGAATCAAAATGTGTCGCGGAGACGTTGAAGCTAAAAGGCATTTCGGAGACTAAACTATTGTTGTTCACCAGCTATATGCAATGGAAATGATCTTTTGGTGGTTTTCAATGTAGGGGATTTGTCCCTATGCTTTTTTCCACGGAAGGTCTGGGTTGCATGAACAATAGTCGCTTTCTGCATTTGCAGCTTCTACTTCTAAATCTAAGGTGGCTGCTGGGAGCAGTGTGAAAATGTGTTCTTGTAACAAATAAACTATTCTAATAAAACGTGTAAAATGATGAACTTTCAAACTTGTTTATTTTCTTGTGTGTGTGTGTTTGTGCGTGCGTGCGTGCGTGTGTGCGTGTGTGCGTGTGCGTGTGTGTGTGGTAAGGCTGATGTGTGGAAAAAAAAAACATAGACTTATCATTGCCATAGGGGCAACACGGACATTATAACTTTAATACATGCACGATAGGAGTGGCAGGGTAATGGGTGAAAAAAGGAGTAATTATTGTGCTAAACATTAAAAAAAACTCTGCATGATACACGAGCAAGCATGAACAACCTCAGCCTCGACACGTACAGTTGCCACTTGGTTTATTTCACAATTTAATGATGATAAGGAAATTCTCGTTGCGTGCACTTGGGTATACGCTGGTCGAAACCAAGACCATTCTCTCATGGAAGAATGAGATTATATAAAATTTAAACTTGCAAAATTTAGACACCATATTTTAATAAGACCCATAATCAAAAATATGGAATTCGTGCGAAATAAAGGAAATGGTAAAATTTCACACGGTGTGCTACCAAGTTGGTTAATGGAAACCGTAAATGGGAACCACCCAATAGTTACTACCAATAATAATATGCATCGCCTCCTGAACGACGTTCTTGGTGGTAATCAACCCACTATGGACCCACATATCGGGCTTCAATATCTAAAAATCTCTGTTGTATTTTCTCTCTGCCTGTTTTAATAGATCCCTCTATGTTGGATATAAATCACATAAAAATGAGCAGGGATGTACTATGCTGATTTTTTATATAGCTATAAGTTCTTATGATGAGTCCCCAGCATCGCCAAAGTGCACCACAAGCCAAAAGCATTGGACAATATTTTAAATGTTCAAAAATTTAAATATGCAAGTCAATTATTAAATTTAGAAAGTTTAGTGATGATATCGATGTCTAGCAATATAGTCTTTATGAATATAAAATGATCATAGTTTTACTTATCATTATCATAAAAATATCATCCAATGGGAAAACAGCATTATCCAAATAAGCAATCGGATCTTTGTTAACCTAACCGTGATTGGCCGTTATGCAGCAATTTGTAATAACTTGTACTAGAAAAAAAGACAGAAAGTTGTAATGTGGCGGCAATTTTTAACAATTGCGGCAATATGTTATAGTATTTGCAATTTGTAAAAATGTCGTAGAAAAATTTAATTAATCAGGTGAGTAGAAAAACAATATAAAATGTAATAGATTGCATAGAAGTGCGTTTCAACGGAATGAAAGGTATTATTGAGACGATCACCTATGAAGTTTTTTTTTTTTAATTGTGATTTTGATGAAACTAATGAAGAGAAACTAAAACCGCATAAAAAGGCGAATACTGGTGGGATTTTGGACGCAAATTTATTCGCATTCAGCGGTCAGCCTGCAAAATTGCACATTTTCAAGGATGGCAACATGTCAGAAAATCGTCAGTCACATGGTGCGCACTGTGGAAAACCTTTTTAGAAACCAGATCCCAAATATATTTTAAGTTCTTAACTTGTCTTTTGGCTTTATATTCCAGGAAAATTAGTGCTAGACTACCTACATATCCTGGACATACTACTGCCTATATCCTATGCGGGTATAGAAACACCGGAGAACACTTTCTGTTACAGCCCTTATTATCAAACCAAGACCCTTTTCCGGTCAGCCTCTTGGATCAAACGAGGAATCACCTAAAACAATCAGCATTTCCGTTTCAAAACCTGTTCACTTGGACTCGTCTGTCAGACGATCCCGCTGGCAAGGCCGCAGTTAATCTCGAGACCCCCTTAACAGATCACAGTCAATTCGGCACTCCATGTTGAATTTTCAGTCACATCTATCGACTATTATTTATCGCAGGCACATGCAGATGTCGCAAAACTATCACCTTTGACGTGTGATTACTTTGATCAATAACGCATAAAGAAAGAAAAAAGAAAGAAAGAAAAAAGAAAGAAAAAAGAAAGAAAGAAAAGTGTTTACTCATACAGTGAAACCTTTCTACAGTGGGCACCATTGGGACAAACAAAGACAGACTGACATACTAAGTCTGTCGCGTGGATCGGATTCCACAGGTCCTAGTTCTCTCTGTGACTTGATTACCAGATATTTCAGTCATTTAATTTATTACTCCCTGTGATTTCAATATACAAATATATTCAGTTATTTAATTTCATTATAGGCCTGCATGCCCGTGCCACCCCAACCAGCCCCCCCCCCCAACCAGCCCCCCCCCCCCGTGATATCTCTAGATTCAACGGTTTTTCCTCTTCACTATGACCACTAAAACAGTGTGGAAAACGTTAAAAATATTTTAGATAGTTTGCTATGCCACGAAACTTCATAAATATTGATATGTACACATAATCAAAATTAATAGTATACATAATGTAGGCCATAACTTTTAAAAATGCAAGGAAGAGACAGACTGGAAACAACCGAAGCCTAATAGGACTAGAAAAAAATAGTAATATGTAAGTCGAAATTTCGAGTTATTTTCTCGAAATTTTGAATTTTACATATCCAAATTTCTTGCTTTTTATAGAAATATCAACTTTAACATGTCAAAATTTTCAGTTTATCTCGAAATATCGGGTTTATAACCTCAAATTTTGGTTTAAACATATATCATTTGGAAAATAATTGGCCGACAGGCTCACCAGCCTATATTAGGGCTTATTGTGTTTTTTTTTTCTAAAAATCTCGAACTTTCGTGATCTTTCTCGAAATTCCATGATTTTCCTGACATTTCGAATTCAAAACTCGAAACTTCGCCTTTTTTTCTTCGAAATTGGGAATTTTTTTTTTAAATCAAAATTTTGAGTTTTTCTTGATACTTTTTTTTCAGGAAATTTCGAGTTTGAAATCTCAAAATATGGAGTTTAATATTCTTAAAATTTAGACTTTTTCTCATGTTCTCTGAATTACGTATTTCTTGTTTGAACTATCGTAATTTCGACTTCAAAATATAATTTTCCCGAGTTTTAATACGCAAATTAAAGTGTTGCATGCTTTTATCTCTCGTGACCACAGGTGGGAAAGCTTATGCGATCACTCATGTCTGTCTGTCATTCCGTCCGTCAACTTATGCTTGTGAGCGCTATACGGTCCACGGTTTTCAAGGTAGCGCCATATAACTTTCAGGACCTATCAACTGTATGGAAATCAAGGTCAAGTTCGATACTGGTGGCACCACCTACAGTATTATGTAATATACTTGTCAAAAGGTGAAATTCATGTGACCGCTCTAGCATCCTGAATTTTTAATAGATCTTCATGAATTTCAGTGGGGCTGCAGAGGTCAAAGTCTCAGTTGCATATGATACTGGTGGCGCTACCTATAATTTGACGGAATTTATAAGCCAAAATATGTTAAAGGATTTAAAATTCCTTTATCTCAAAAAGTAAGTGAATTAGACACGCGCCAAATTGATAGGATGTGTAGACAATGTCCAATGCTAGTCAGTAATATAATATCAGTGACCTTGACCTATTTTCGTGAGGTCGCCAATACTGTAAAAATGAAAGAGGTGATTTCGTAATGGCAGGATGCAGCTTGGGCATCAATGGCAAGGAGAATTGAGCCTCCAGATCAAAATAGCAATTGATTACATTGTGCATAAAACTGTACTTGGTGATCTACTTTTTAGGTCACCGTGACCTAATCATTATGGATTTTGGCGCCTGTCCATGTTTATTGTCTTTCATTATAAACTCAAAAAATTATCACCCGATTTGAACAAACAGACCATGTATGGTAAGCTGGATACGGGGCACCCATCTTTTATACTAATGATTCTTAGTCCGAGTTGAAAGTCACGGTTAAATTGCCCTTTGGAATATAGTAGCTATCTGTGAATGCTCTGCACCCCACAGTTTTTTTAGCTAGGAGCTAGGTACATATAACTTTAAGGACTAATAAAGTGCATAAATACCTATGTCGACGTCAATGTTGGTGGCGCCACCTATTTTTGATGTAATATATGGGTCAAAATGTGACCATCTTGTGACAGGACCAGCATGCTTATTTTTTTCATGGATCTTCATGAAATTAAGTGGGATTGCAGAAGAGGGTCAAAATATCAGTTGGTTATTTATTTTCTCTGGAAAACGGTTCTCATGGTACTTTGCCCACTTTCATCATCACCATCATGATTTTTCCCACCATTCAGTGATTCACATACATGAAACAGTTCCATGGACCAGCGAAGCGCCCATGCCTTGTGACAGTATGCAATGCTGGTACAAAAGTGACCAGGTCATCCCCCATCCCCATTCCATTCATCAATATCTGAGCCCTCAGCTACATTTAACACTAAATCGTTATCTGAACTATCATGTTCTTGTTCCTGCAGGTGGCCTGACATTTATAGGCATGGAATCTTTAAATGTCAGGTTCAAATTGGAAATAGTGTAAAATACCAGGCAAGCACCTGACGGGTTGGGAGTCAAGTGAACAAATCTTTTCAGATGGATGGAGTGAAGTTCGACGCGTTTCGCCACCAGATTGTGCTCATCAGAACCTGTAAGCCGGTGGCCAGAAACGCATCACGTTTCGGTAAACAACCTTTTGAGAAATGTGCTATTACGTCAAAAGTCCAGGTTGACGTAATGCAGTACTCTGGTACTGCGATCGGCCCTCCACGAGAGTGGCCAGTCGGGGAGGGGATGGTGATGATGGTTTTGCCCCGAGTGGAGATAACGGATTGTGCTCTCATCCATTATTTTCTTTTGTCCATGTTCCTTGCATGGATAATTTGATAATATTATATTGAATGCATTTTACGTAGGCCTACTCATATCATTTAAAATTTCGATGGCAATACTCATCTCTGCTGGGAATAAAGAGATCAATTTTGAATTTTGAACCAAGTTGCTATTTTGACCAGCGAATTACTGTGCTCAAACTTGCATGTTTACCTGCGTTTTACGCACCTCAAATGCTGTAAAGTATAAATCCAATCTAAATCACAACTCCCATCAAGTTATATGAACCTTGTAAATGTCTAAATCTTAATATTAAAGTTTGGAAAGCGGGCTTTGGCGGCCAGATTCTCATGTTGATCAAGCAATATGTTGTGCTTTCAAGTACAATGACCTTCAAAATATACGATACCATTAAACCTGTGCGTGGGTGAATACGTGAACCTTCGTGTTATATATAGCCGTGAACATTCCCCCACCCACCCACCCACCCCCAAAAAACAGTATGTGATATTTATTAATTCCTTAGGAAATAACCAACGCAATAGTTCTGTTGGGCATTTTGAGAAGACCTTAATAATTCACAACTACTATTGACAACAACTTTGTAAACTTTTCATTTATATCCACCAAATTTTTCTTTCCTTTCTTTCTTGGCCAATTCATTTATTCAATTTCATTCTGGTATATCGCGTCATTTCGTTCATTTATCCATAGCATTCTTTGTACGTTTATTCTCTTATTCATTCAAGGCCTGCATTTTGCCTGCTAAAAATCCATTCCACTGTGGAGAAATGTACTCTTCACAGGAAGCACAGCAACTCTTGCCATTTACTTAATGCGTTTAAAACGGTTTGAAATATTCATAATCATGCTGAAATGAAAAATAAAACAGTTTATTAAACTGGAGGCAAATTCTGATAAAAATAACGGATGGATTCCTCACGTACATATGTTTTTAACGTACATGTCAATCAAACAGGCATGTTGTTATTTGTACACTATACTGACACCATAGACTAGTCTGTATTAATGAAAAATAGTTCAAAGGTTGAGAGGACCGGTTTAAAACCACCTGTTGCCTTTTAATGGTGACTGCCTGTCTCAAGTCAGGAGTGAAATTTGTTTCTTCATATTGGTATTGAAAGATGATGTTGATGCTTTGGTAAGTCTGGAATCTCTTTGCTGTTATTGTTGGGTTTGACATTTATGAATGTTGGTCATGTTTTTCTAAACTATTAGGTAAATCCTAATCCCTGGTGAGATTATCCACAGGTACTGTCCGAAAGTTCCAAGTCCTATGACAGCTGCCAAATGATTTGGTACAAATCCCACAGAGGTACGGTTTGGGTCCAATGTGGTACTAAAAGGTGTGGTGCTGATCCAATCCCACAGAAGTACGGCTTGGTTCCAATGTGGTACAATATACCAGTCCACTCAAAGACAATGTCCACACTCCACAGGTAATAACAATAGTTCACAGTCCCACTGGCTTGTTGTCACACAACTCCTGTCAGATCATGAATTCTCTCCTTCTCAGTCAGGATAATATCTGCTTTATATATATATATATATATATATATATATATATATATATATATATATATATATATATATATATATATATATATATATATATATATATATATATATATATATATATATACAGAGAACTCTGTAATTTGTTCCAGAGTTTTAACAGTTAGTCACAAATCCCATTGCATTGAGACCTGTCTGGATCACCTCATATGAATGTAGGTCGCCAGTCTAGCTTATTCCACATGTTTACCAGTTAGTTATATGTGAGTCACCCACAAAACAGGCCAACTCAGTGACTCTGCAGTGACCCCTCAAAGTATTCATTGAACTCAATGACCCGGCACAGACTCAATGAATACAGTGACCTTTCCAAATGAAAGCAAACAGCTTTACACATTTTCATAACATATGGTTCAGAGAAAAATTAAAGATGAGGCTGCCGATAATAGTTTTAACAAAAAATATTGTGAAAAGATATGAGCAGAATCATCTCAAATAAATTCAAGCTGAGAAGAAACCTACATGGGCAGTAGTTAAATGTTTCCATTTCCATACTATGCGTGTTTTTGCAATGAGGTTATCTGAGAAGTGCTTACTTTTGAATTTGGATTCAGTTCAGATGTAATGGAAACTCTAAATAGTTATTCTAATATAGAAAGAATTAAAGACTTAAGGCAAAACAGACTAATTTTAGCAATATCTACATGCGTGACATGCTTAAAGTTTTATACACAGCATCATTTGAATATGGTTGAGAGCAAGAATTAAACAGGGGGCAGCAGATGATGGAGCCACAAAACACTGTTAAAAAAAAGAACAAAAAATCTCAAGTTTTGCCAGTTTGAGAAGAAACCTACATGGGCAGTTGTTGAGTGTGCCCATTTCACTACTATGGGCATTATTAGAATAAGTTATCTGAAACGTACTTGCATTTTAATATAGATGCAGTTCAAGGATCATACATGCTGTAAGCATTTATTACAACTAATATAAAATCCCGCCAGTACTTTTGGACCTGTATCCACTGTCGCCGCATCCTTCTCGCCCAAGCACCAGCTTTCACACACGGGGGGGGGGGGGGGGGGGGGGTCATGGCGGGTCCTTCTAGGGCTGCTGCAAAATTAAGCCCGAGGGCGACTTCTATGTCTGATACAAAATAGGAACTGTGCGGCCCATCACTGGCTACAAATAATGTTATTTTTTATTGCTGTGTATTTACATTTTCAGGTTATGCTCACTCTGGAAAAGTCCAAATATATATATTGCACATTACATTTATTCGACAAGTTAACCTTCCTTTCACCCCAATCACACATATATTTTGGGTACGACCTCTTCAAAATATCGAATCAGCTCACCGGCACTTGGCTGACATTTTGTGGACTCTGCACCCAACGGTTTGTAAAGGAGGATGCAAATGGGACAATCTGGGGGAGGTGGCGGGGTGAGGGGGGAGGAAGGGAGCGGTGGTCATTACATATACATGAAACCATAAGTATATTCTTTGCAGATCGTGAGGGATCCATAATATATGGAATCAAAAGTATATATTTTGCAAAATAATCCAGAGCATCAATAACAATGATATATGCTTTGAACAGGCAGATTAACGTTAAGATAGTAAGTCATGTTTTAAAAGTACTTTAACGACCGTTTGCCCTGGCAACTCGGAAAACAGAAGCTGCTGAAAAACACGTGGCCGCGATTCACTGTGATTTTCCTTTCCCACAATGCATTGCACCATGTTTATAAATAGTGCTCACCGTGTGTGCATGCATGCATGCCATGCTGGTATCGTACTGCATTTGGATTTATAACTAATGGATGATACCTGCTTCAGACACAACGGAGTAAGCAGATTAAGGTTAGGATAGTAAGTCATCTTTATAAAATATGTTGATGACCATTTTCCCTGGTAACTCGGAGAACGGACACCTGGAATCCAGCGATACAAGATACCTATACCACACCACCGTGGCTATATGCAGCAGCTAAAATGCTGTGTTTGAGTTGATTTACTGCAAAATGTCATGTTGGCCAGCTTTTTTGTTAACTTGCAACTTGGTTACGGTTGATTACAACGACCTTTTTTTGTTATTTGTTTTTGTACTGGTGGTCGTTTGTGGGGCAATTTTGCTGGTCGTTGGTCACGTGTTGCAGCCGGTCTACTCTAGGGTTGTCCAACTGGAGCATCGGAGCAAAATTTTGCATTGCATTGCATTAAAAGTGCCCCAGGGAATCAAATTTGCTGCTACGAAGATTTCCAGTTGGACAGCACTGTGGTCGTTTGAGTCAGGTCATTTGACATTGCAAAAGCGCCCGTGCCAAGGAAAACTGGTCGTTTTGACTAGGTTGGGACTGGGGTTGGTAATTGCAGTTACTACTGTACCATGATTTTACCATGCAGAACCTGCTCGCGTATATCAAAGAGAGTGAATGCAAGAACATTTTTTAAAAATAAGGTGAAATCATTCTTGATGCAGATTCAGAATCGGATTTTGTTTTACCAGTTACGCCCCTAGAGGCCAACAATCACAAAAAATTACGAAAGATGGAGGTGCCCTGCATTGGCACATACAAAGAGTACAAATATTACAATCTCATGCAGGACTGCCGTGAGATGGGAGTACTGGAGAGGGACCATTTTATATATTTATAATTTCAGTATCTTAGTGTTATAAAACTATGCCTTTGGTGCTTATATCTATTTATTTGTTTATGTATTAATTTATTGAAAATTTAGATCCATCTTTTAATTCATAAATGATTAACGCATTTCAGCCTGTGCAAAGCAACTTGATATTTTTTCTGATTTCATACTTGCTATTTTGATGTTGTGGTCCACCATGGAAATGAGCTAAGGCAAGATTCCCTAGGCATTTGGTGCTCCCATTTCCTGCATCATAGTTTGGTGTGCTTTCAGCAATTTTATTGCACAATGCTGGCATATGTGTGAATAAAACATCATCAATCAATTAACATTCAGTGATAAGAGTTAAGTGTATATAGGCCTAGTGATTATTTTAATGTTTTTTCCTCGTTTTGTAGAGAAAATACAAACTTACTAATTGCAGGGTAAGTTATCTGTTAATTTTCCCCGAATTAATAAACATAATAGGTGTGCAAAAATTCCCTAAACCGTTACATGTATCAATACAAAAATTGTCTTATCTTAATTGATAACGTGGCGATGGTCTTTTTAAAAATTATTTTTTCACTAATTTTTGCTTATTTCCATCCGATTTTTTGTACAATCTGAGGGAAAATAAAGCCAAATCAGTACAATTATGACTAAAATGTTGTGATTTTGTCAACCATGTTAAGGCACGATTTTCCTCTCGAAACTCTCCAGAATGCACCATTTTGCATGCTCAAATTCAACGTTTTTTTTTCAGGGAATGGAGAGGGAGGGGAATGCTCCCAGACCCCCATAGCATGCCTCCGGGCGCTTGCTTTGGTCCTTTGAGCCACATATGTCTCACGTGGGCCACTGAAAAAAATTATGTACTTTTTGGAACTCCTGGGTATCTGAGTTTCTAGCACTGGTGTGGGTCGATTAATATTTATTAGGAAAGGGCGGCTTGAAAGCAAGTGTACCTTTTTATTTTTTGTCCCATTAATTTTAGGGTTGGGCCCATTTTTAGTAGGGTCTGTCAGGTTACCGGAACCTCACATATGTTTTTGTTAGGCCTTCGGTAAACTGGACATTTGTTAAAACATGTTTAGAATGGTCGTTCTTTCCCATTTTACACATTACCTCTTTTGACGTCGGTTAAATTTGTTACCCGGGCACAGCCGGAGGCACTTGTGGTAATCTAAAAGACGTAAAGACTAAACGCAATACTGACTATATTTTCAGCAATGTCTACAAAGTTGAGCGGATGAAGTTTGTGATACATGAATGCAGTATCATTGGAATATGGTTGAGAGGAAAAAATAAAAATAAGGCAGCAATTGCTGTGGTGGCAAAAATATTGTAAAAAAATAAGAATAGAAATATCTCAAATTACTTTATTCTGAGAAGAAATGTTCAGGGGCAGTAGTGAAATGTTTCCATTTAACTACTATGGGTGTGTTTGCAATGAGGTTATCCGAAATTTTCACGATTCAATCCAGAGGAGAGTTGCAGAATCACACAAACTTTAAACATTTATGTTAACATAGAAAGTGTTAAAGACTATATGCACCAGTGGGGAAATTTTAACAGGATCTACAAACTTGATATTTTTCACGCAACAGCAATGACGTGTTACCCATATGTCCGTGACGAGTACTACTAAAATGTTCATTCTGGTCAAAACATGACTACAATGACAAAAAAAATTCTATTGTAACATGAGTGCAAGTAGGATTATGTATGACATTAATATACATGTACCATTTTTTTCATTTTCCACAAATTACTGTATATTGATGTAGTTGCCAAATGTCTGTAATGAGTGTAACTCGAGATTTTCAGTCTGACCAGACTATGATTATAAAAACATTATATTAATTTTAGTCACTCCTATTGAGAGACCTGCATGCATTGTTTTTCTTTCTTTTTATCAGTTCACCAGGAGACAACCAGGTCTCCATTCTTGAAGTCTGTTACGGGCTCATCACGTTCTAAGTAATGCGGTTTCCTGCTACATCCGCATCCTCAACATAAAATACTTGAAATTCTACCACTTCAGTGGACTTGATGATTTTGCCGATAACTCCGTGATACCAGCGTTCTACACCTGTGTCACTGTCACTCCACAAATGAGAGACTGATTTGTCTTACGAGATCTCTGGATGACAAAGACAGTCTTGAATTTTTTTCAGATTCCTTGTCCACACTTCCAGACATGGTCAACGTCAGCAGATTTTGTCGAAGAGGACAGTTGTCGTCTATTTGACGGAAAGGCGAAAACAGACATGTCTTTAAATTTCTGTGACAGCAGAATCTTTCTTACTTTAATTTGTGTTTTCAAAGCGGCTTTTTTAGTGACTCTGGACAAATTCAGTTCTTTGTCCATTTGTGTTTCAGACACCCATAAACCTCCTATTTCTGTAATGCCACGTAATAAGTTTTCACTAACAACTCTGTTGTCTTCACGTTCGCTCATTTCACTTTGCTTTCTTTTTAGGTATGCTTTCCTTTCGTCGCGTATTTGTTTCGCTCTTTTCCTTGCACTTAACATTTCTGTCGCAGCCATTTTTCTAGCTGTACTAATCACCTCAGCCCTTGCCTGGCCCAGCATGCCATCCAACCACACACTAATTCCATTTGCTACTGAGCAAATCTTGGCTTCATGAAAGCCATTTTTTTTCATTGGGAGCTCTCCTCAATGACGAGTCCAGTTTTGCTAAAATACTTTCGCAATTGATGTTGTTGGCTGAACAAGATGCCGCAACTTCTTAGTACATGATCACTTGGAGAGTGGTAGGCTCCTCGGGGAAGATGATCAGCCAGGAATATATATCTTGCAGCAATTAGTGCTTTTACATTGTCATCACTTGCTGTTTGTTTCATAAGACTGTCGAGCACAATATCTCTCTCAATGGTGGTGACAGATGATTATACAGTGCATTTTCCGACATCAACTCAGATGCGTCCTAGCTCCATGTCTGCAGAGATTCAACTGCTTCGCTATAAAATTTGCTCAATTCCAGCACAGGACACTCAACCATACAGTATAAGACAACCAAGACCCAGAGATTTGCTTGGTTTTTTGGGACCCAGAGAACGACACCTGCCAAGTACAGTTTGGCTTTACAGATCGGTATGGATTGCCTGAATTAATAAGTTGGGTTTGCCCCACACTTTGTTAATGAAGTCTAAGATTCCATGTTTGAAATGATAGATGGCTTCACCATTATGAAACAAGGCATGAAATCTCACACCAACATTGTACTCTACCAGGTCTTTCTCCAACATGTCAAGGTATTCTTTTATTTCTGCAGGGCAACCCGCTCTCTCCTTGTGGAAGGACTTTGCCATTGCACAGATACACGCGTGCGTTTGGGATTAACCAAGATGAGCAAAACTGTCTTGTCTGGATACATCAGTAGCACTAGAGGTAAAGCTACAAGTTCATTTCACACAAACATTAAAACACAGAACAGAAGAAATGAGTATGTGTCATATTACAACCAGAAATGTGTATGAATTGGCAACTTTTTCTTTCAATGCGATTTTCTCGGAACTTTTTTTTTTTATTTGCCCAACTCTACAATTTGTATCAGGCTACACAAACGTACGGATTGTCCTATCACATTAAAATCAACGGACATTAAAAGAAAAATATCATATCTCGGAAAGGTTCCCAGGATTTGTTTTTCTGACAACCCCTTCCGTGACTTTTGGAGCAATTTATAGAAAGTGAACAACCTGTCAGGACTAAATTCAAAATTTTATAACTTTTTATTTATGCTATTTCAGGACTAACCATTGAATTCGATCCTGGACGTGGATATATATTTTAAATTTTTTCTGATTTCAACTGAAAAAAAAAAAACAATTTTGTGACTTCTGCGTGAAAAATGTGAAAATCCTACCAAGTCAGAAAGAATGCTACAAAATCTCAAAAAATTCAAATCCTGCAAAAAGACCCTATGGATACAAATCTATGGATATGTAGTAATCAGAAAATATATAGGTCGAATGTACTTGTGAAAAAATTAGAAAGGTAATATCGATCCAAAGTTGCTAGTGTCACTGCGCACTAGCTTCACAGCTTCCACCTTAACCAAAGTACGGTAACGAATGGAACAAGACAATTTTACTGGGCCCGAATGAAAAACAGCCCAGCTGATTCAGATTCACATAATAATAATAATAATAATAATAATAATAATAATAATAATGATAATAATAATAATAACAATAACAATAACAATAACAATAACAATAACAATAACAATAACAATAACAATAACAATAATAATAATAATGTTATTATTGTTATTCAATTGAATCCAGATAATAATCTGTGGTTGCAAGAAACACCTTTAGATTAAACTTGTCACTCGAATTGCCGACTGAACAGACCCATCTCTGTATTTTTTGCACTCCACACGTGTAATAGCGATAACACGGATATTGTTCTACTGTGGAGGTGATCACTTCACATCCTGATTTTCTTTTTCTTGTGACTCCTGACGACCCGTTTTGTGATTTCATTCCAATAGTGCATGTTAAGGTATGAATAGCCTACAACCTATAGCTCTTTGCCATTCGGTTACGTTTTATCATGGAGGTAGAAAGGGTTTTTATCGTGACTGCTGCAACAAAACAAAACATCACAGCCAAGAGGTCACGAAAACAGACATGTTCGGTCAACGCAGCTGGAGATGGCAATGCTTTCCGCCTCATATCAAGTTCCGTAATTATGTGGGTACAAATTTAGAAGCGGCACGTGTCAACTACCCTGCAAAATCTGAAAATTAATAGGTGTGGCTATCTTTCCACAAGTTCCTATGTCTGATATATAACTTCGCGGAGTTGCCCTACTCTTGTCACCTTTCTTACTTCACGACTCTTGCAAGGGCTATTAGAGTACTGAGCCCCTGACTGTGCGTCCAGCATGTATCTTTTTCTTTTTTTTTCTGTCAAGTGTATACCGCTATACCCACCAAACACAAATATAACATTGCAATAACTGCATGTACCTGGAACCGACAGTTTCAACATATTTGCGATCTAGAGCTGCCACAACAAACAGATTGGGTGATGAATGCATCTGGCCCACGATACGGTATCCTTTGTACAATGTTTACAATTAAGACTTCCTGTACAGTTAAAAGAAACTGATGTAGCAGACATAAGACACCACCCGACAGCTGTGTACAAACTGTTGCCATGACATCACATCTCGGGAAATTTGGTCTTCGTTGGAGTCGCTGTGCCAGCAGGCAATTTACGCCATTCTAAAAATATATACTACATCATGCAACGAGAATTTTATATGTATCGCTGCACTTTATTTGTATGTATATAAATATTGTAAATATTTTATTTTAGGACCAAAATGTAACTAGCATCTCGCTTATTTTGTAACCCTGACTGAATAAAGTCTATCTATCTATCTATCTATCTATCTATCTATCTATCTATCTATCTATCTATCTATCTATCTATCTATCTATCTGTCTGTCTGCCTGTCTGTCTGTCTATCTGTCCGTCCGTCCGTCCATCCAGCCATCCATCCATTGTCTGTCTGCCTGCCTGCCGGTCGGTCGGTCTGTCTGTCTGTCTGTATATGTGGAGAAAATTTTACATCTTGGTTTTTACATTACCTTGGTTTTGTCATTAGATCACCTCGACAACATGGAACAAGGAAGAATTACTTGGCTGCAGAAAGCTACAGCTGGCAAAATAAATTCGTGAAATATTCCCAAGTGAAAATATCCGGGAAATTTTCCACTTTGAAATATTTCCGCCTTTACGGTATCTATTGAAATTTTTGTGACCCCCTTCGAAGAAGGTGGGGCATATAGCTTTGCACATGTCGGTCGGTCGGTCGGTAGACTGTGGTTTCCGCACAATAACTCAAGAAGTTTTTAAGCTAGGACTTTGATACTAAATAGGTCTTTTATCCTAGTCAAAAGCTAGGCAAAGTTGGAAGATGGGTGACCTTGACCTAATTTCCAAGGTCCCAGTGGTGCCTGAGTTAACTTTGGTTTCCGCACAATAACTGAAGAGGTTTTTAAGCTAGGACTTTTATATTGCACAGGATTATAGTCCATATTTGGGGCTAGACGAAGTTTGAAGATGGATGACCTTGATCTCATTTTAAAGGTCACAGAGCCACTTTACTGAATATAGTTTCATGCTTTCTGCATGATAACTTATACCTTAGAGCTAGGAGTTTTATGTTGCACAGTTTAATGGTTCTCGGTAAGGGCTAGGTTGAGTTTGAAGTTGGATGACCTTGACCCAGTTTTCAGGGTCACAGAGAGATTGTAGAATTCCTGTGGTTTCCGCACAATAACTTTAGAAGTTTTTAAGCTAGGTCTTTGATACTCTACAGGTGTATCATTCTAGTCAAAAGCTAGGCAAAGTTGGAAGATGGGTGACCTTGACCTAATTTCCAAGGTCACATTGGTACCTAAAAAAACTTTGGTTTCTGCACAATAACTGAAGAGGTTTTTAAGCTAGGACTTTGACATTGCACAGGATTATATTCCATATTTGGGGCTAGGCGAAGTTTGAAGATGGGTGACCTTCATCTCATTTTAAAGGTTACAGATCCACTTTACTGAATAAGGTTTCATGCTTTCTGCATGATAACTTATAACTTGGAGCTAGGACTTTTATATTGCACAGCTTTATGGTTCTCTGTAATGGCTAGGTTGAGTTTGAAGATGGGTGACCTTGACCCAGTTTTCCGGGTCACAGAGAGATTGTAGAATTCCTGTGGTTTCTGCACAATAACGCAAGAAGTTTTTAAGTTAGGACAAGCATACTTTACAGGTCTATAGGTCTTGCTAAAGGCTTGTAGAAGTTTAAAGTTTGGTGACCTTGATTTAATTTCCAAGGTCAGATCGGTACCTGAGTTAACTTTGGTTTCCACACGATAACTGAAGAGGTTTTTAAGCTAGGACTTTTATATTGCATTGGATAATTGTCCTTATTCGGGGCTAGCTCAAGTTTGAAGATGGGTGACCTTGACCTAATTTTAAAGGTTACAGAGCCACTTGGTTCAATACTATTTCTGCATGATAACTTGCATTTTAGAGGTAGAACTTTTATATTGCACGGCTTTATGGTTGCCTATAAGGGCTAGTTTGATTTTGTAGATGGGTGACCTTGACCGAGTTTTGAGGGTCACACGCAGACAGTAGACTTACTGTGGTTTTTGCACAATAACTTAAGAAGTTTTTGAGCAAGGACTTGGATACTGCACTGCTATATAGTCCTTGTTAAGAGCTCAAAGAAATGTAAAGTTTGGTGACCTTGATCTTAATTCCGAGATCACATATTCACCTGATTAAACTTTGGTTTCTGCATGATAACTGAAGAGGTTTTGAAGCTTGGACTTTTCTATTGTACTAAATTGTAGTCCATATTCGGGGCTAATCCAAGATGGGTGACCTTGACCAAATTCCAAATGTCACAGAGCCACTTTACGTAATATGGTTTCATGATTTCCGCATGATAACTTGTACTTTAGAGCTATGACTTTTATATTGCACAGCTTTATGGTTCCCTATAAAGACTAGGTTTAGAATGAAGATGGGTGACCTTGATATAGTTTTCTGACATTGATGTATGATCAACCTTCACTAATTTTGTGAGGTCACGAGTGCCCCATCTACCACTGTCAATAGGGTAGCGAGGGCAAGGGTAATGAGGGCGGCGGGGGGCATCTATGTTTTAGAAACATATCTTGTTGTGTCTTGCTTTATTTGATTCTTTTAATATTTGACAAATTTTCATGAAAGTCTCTACGTTAAATATCTGCTGTAAAACTAATTTCATTATTGCCCTGCCCCACATAGACTTATTACATTCATATTTGGCACATGTATGTTATGTATGGGTCTGTGGAATTTTTCTCAAAGAAAATTAGGTCACTGGGCCAAATGTCTGGGTCACAGTGATCTAATTACGTAAAATTGTGTTCAGCCTGTACTTTTTAAAGCCTTTGACTTAGTTTCATGAAACTTCACACGCATATATGATAACCCAAGAGTGTGTAACGAAAAAAAACCTGGGTTGTTAGGTTAAGTATCTGGGTCACTGTGACCTGTCCATTTAACTTTTGTGTCTGGGCTGTTTGATTCTTTATATATTTAACTTAGCTTTATGAAACTTTCTTTGCAAATGTGTCTTGCCCTAAGGGCTTGTCATGTCACAAACTACGTCACTTTGTCAATAACCTGGGTCTCATTGACATATTTATGTGAAATCCTGTCCTGGCTGTATTTCCTCTAATATTTGCCATAGTTTCATCAGACATTTATACACTTGTATCATGACCCACGGGTGTGTTACAGAACTAGTTCACTAGGTCAAGTATCTGGGTCACAGCGACCTATCCATGAAATAAATCCAGGCTGTAATTCTGTAAGCCCTTGGCTTCATTTCATCACACACACACACACACACACACACATAAACACACACACACACACACACACACACATATATATATCATTACCAAAAGGTGTGTTGTTCAACAAAACTTGGCCACTCGGTTAAGTAATTGGATCACAGTGACCTATCCATTAAAACTTTTCATTTAATCAAAAGTTTTTTTTAAAACAATAAAAAGACAGGCAGAGCCTATATAAATCTCTATATAAAATAATAAACTGTGCATTAAAAGAGGTGGTCACAGGCCGGCCACTATTTTCAGTGATGGGATCAGGTGGTGTATATATATATATATCAGCAGATGGTGCTTATGGGACTAGATGGTACATCAGCACATGTATGGTGCTTATGGGTGGCACGTAAAAAGTGTTTTGTGTTGTTACAAAGGATTGGAGGCGTTTGGTCAGAAGTACATCAGATCGACCCCAACTGTGGTCAACATTTATAAGCATGGTTAAAGCAAGATTGAAACCTTCTGTTTCGAATGAACTTTTCATGCATATATATGTAAAGTATGAATACACTTGGTCATCCTAATAGTGGATTGAGTTGTGGTCATCATAAGTGGTACATATTTCACTTGGTCATGTTAATAATGGTTACCATAAGTGGTATATTCCTTATATCTTCTTTCTAAAAATTGTACATTGGCAAGGTTGAACCATATAACAATCTCTTGAAATTAGTCTCCTTTTTAGCTCAGCTGACTGAGCTTTTAGAATGGTTCATGATCCATTAGTTCCATGGGGAAATGTGAAATTCCCAAAGATTTGAAATATCCTCATGACATATACCTACCACTTAGGGTGCACAGCTCAGACCATTATTAGGATGACTAATTCTGTAAGTCACTCATGGGAGTTCATCAAAACCACAGGCAGTCTGCACAACATTGACATCCACCCCACTGTTGCATGTAATATTACTACTCACACAGGGCTGCACCTTATGAACTTTAAAGTTAGTTTTTCACCTTGGTATTACATGAAATTCACTGTTTATATGATAACTTGAGAACTATTTGACCTAGAACATTGATATTGGACTCGTAAGTTGTACTTACGTATACAAGTTGCCTTGACCCCATTCCCAAGGTAATGGGGTCACTTACACAAATCTAAATGTTCACTTGATAACTTGAAAATTATTTGAACTTGGACCTCGATGTTGCACATGGTGGTTGTCGTGAGCAAAGTCCACATATAAGACAGTACATGGATGACCTTGAGTTCATTCACAAGGTCACAGGGACAATTATAAGAATTTAACTGTTTACATCATAACTTTAGAACTATGTGAGTTAGGACTTTGATGTTGAACTTGTTTGTGATCTTTTATGAAGGAAAGGTTGAGACACTTCATTAGTGACCTTGACCTCCTTCCCAATTTCACAGGGTCAGTTACATGAATTATACTGTTGATATGACAACTTGAGAACAATTTGCACTATGACTTTGCTCTTGCACATGGGAATGGTCCTTTATGAC
The DNA here is from genome assembly GCA_964020975.1 of Hermodice carunculata. NCBI lineage: Eukaryota > Metazoa > Annelida > Polychaeta > Eunicida > Amphinomidae > Hermodice > Hermodice carunculata. Next base: position 12,683,070 of record OZ026616.1, on the reverse strand, counting down.
ACTGAGTTGGAGAATAGCTTGTTGACCTTGACCTCATTTCCAAGGACACAGGGCTTATTCAGCTGAGGACAGAACTGTCACAGTCCTCTTCTTTTATGATTTATTTTTCCTTCACATTTTAGCTATTTTTGACTTCTCTAGAACAAAAGCACAGATTAACTTCAAATTTCTTCAAAATGGGTTTGAATTTAGTCTGTTTAAAAGTTTAGTCAAGTCTGTTCAACTGGTAAGGATGTTTCAATTATTCATGGAGTTTCCGGATTTTGAACTTTCATGGCAACCATTGGTGTACAGGAGTAACATTGGTTTATCGAATAATCTGGGAAATGATACAACCTAGGTGCACCATGGTTTTTCATTAACCAGGTGATGGAAAGTACCCAGTTTCTTTTGGTGTTGTTACTTTTGACCTTGAGTGACCTTGAAAGGTCAAAGTGAGGTGAAGAATTAAAATTTTTATATGAATTTTACTGTTCAGGTGATAACTTGAGAACCGATTTTGAGCTAGGATTTTGATATTGCACACACTATTTGTTATCTATAAGGGCCAGAAAAAGACTGTAGATAAGTGACCTTGACCTTATGCCCCAGGTCAAAATGCAATTTCCACAAATTTCACTGCTCAGTTGATTACTTGAGAACTATTTGAGCTGGGACCTTGATGTTGCACATGGTGGTGATCTCTCAAGGCAAGACTTAGACAGTACGTAAGTGACTTTATGTCATTCCCAAGATCACAGTGCCTTGTGTGAATTTTACCATTCAGCTGATAAATTGTGAAATATTTGAGCTATGACTTTGATGTCACCTATGGTGGTGGTCCTTTATGTGGGCCATAGTTAGACAGTAAATGAAAGACCTTCACCTCATTCCAACGTCACAGGGTCACTTTTGTTAATTGTACTGTTCACTTAATAACTTGAAAACTATTTGAGTTAGGACTTTGATGTTGTGCATGGTAGTGGACAGTACTTGGATGACCTTGATCTCATTTCTGAGGTGACGGGGCACTAGCATGATGAATATCTAGGTCAGCTGAGCACGGGCTATTCACACAGCCCTCTTGTTTGAATATTTGAACTGCATAATTTCTAATAAGGCTGAAACTGCACAGACTCAGATTAACATCAAAGACAGGCTTTTCAACCTTTATGTTTATTGTTGTTCTTTGCTTAATGACCACCTGTCTATACTGAACATGAGCATCCCAAATGGACACCATTTTTCCTAAAAACCTCCCTGTACTGAACATTCATGAAACAGGATACAAGAACCCATGACTAAGAGTTGTAGCTCCTTCTTAAACCATGTTGCCTTTTCCATATTTTTTATATTGTAGTCCCTTGTTTAATCTTGTTATCAAGATTGCAGCAACGAACTATTTTTGACTGACCCATGCTCGGCGTGCCGTGTCTTCAAGCGACATGCATAAATTGCCATAAGTGACCACTTTGAAAGGCACAAAAGTGTGGGTTGGCAAGCAGAACTAGCCTGCTGTTGTAGCAGGTTAGCCAACCGCATGACAAAACCTGAGCTGTAAATGACAAGCCTACATGGGTTCTTATCCTGCTGGGCTCTGAAAAAGATTAGGATTTTTTTTTTTTTTTTTTTTTTTTTTTTTTAGTAGAGGGTAGAGAGAAGGAGCTGTGGCAAAATTTCAAAGTTCAACATTCTGGTCACCAAAAGTAGTGCCAAAACAAAAACAAAAAATTGCAGTGAGTTAACTTGGTGAACTGAAGAATAAATCAGTGGTTGTAACAAAAGAGGCACCCATGGTTTAAAATTTCCGTAATGAGATAGACAAGGGATCACCATCTATTTTATATGCACAGTCAGCTGAGCTTAAAAGGACATTAAGTTCGAGATTGTGGCATGGTTCAACTTCGCTAAGAAGTCCCTCCTTTAAGAGACCACTGTACACAACCGACCCTTTACTCCATAAGAATCTACAAAGCGGCACATTCTATTTTCTTTTTCTTCGCGGTCACAAAGCATGATTAGAAGGTGGGTCGATTACGCCTGAAAATGCGCTTTATAACGATATGCCTGAAAATATGTTCCTTCATTAGTGACAATTGCAAGGTCCCTCTGTGGTACTTTGCATGTAATTTATACTTCCTTTGAGAGACTACCTGCTTTGTGAGGATGGTTAAGATGTGACTAATGTCTTTTGTCTCAATGAACTTGTCATGCATTATGTAATATATAGATAATACACTTGGTCATCCTAATAGTTGATCGAGTTGTGGTCACCATAAGTGGTATGTATTTAGGAATGTTTCCTGTGTCTAATAGTGGATTGAGTTCTGGTCACCATAAGTGGTATGTATTTAGGAATGTTTCCTGTGTCTAATAGTGGATTGAGTTCTGGTAACCATAAGTGGTATGTATTGGTCACAATCAGTACATGTTTAACTTTTCTGTGTGAAAAAAAGTCTGTTTAGTGTTGTTACAAAGAAATGGAGCCTTTCGGCCAAGAGTTCCCACTATGAATTGTCATAAGTTCGGCTCCTATTGGGTCAATCTAGACATGGTTTTGGCTGTGATTGAAGTCATCTGGTTCGAATGAATTTGTCATGCATATATGCAAGGTATATGATACACTTGGTCACCCTAATAGTGGATTGAGTGGTGGTCATCATAAGTGGTATATATATTTCCCTTGGTCATCCTAATATTTGATTGCATTGTGACTGTGTCTTTCTTCTTTTCCTCTTTTCTTCCTTTCCTACACTGTTGCACCAATTTCTTTCAAAGTTTGTCTAGTTACTGGGCATGATGGGTAGATCTGTATAAGGACTGGAATTTTGAATAGTAGATATCTGTGAGTGCGGTGATTTGTGTTTTTGAGGCACCCCATCTACTGGATGGAATCTTGTGTGTGCAACTCCTCCTATACTATTGCACCAATGTCTTTCAAACGTGGCACAGTTACTAGGCATGATCGGTAGATGTGCATGAAGGCAGGAATTAAAAGATAAATTCGATATCTCCAAGTACAAAGTGATTATTTCCCGAAATGCGGCACATCTATTCAAATGCAATTGTGTTCGTTACACTTCCTTTACTATTGGACCTACTTCTTTCAAACTTGGCTCAGACACTAGACATGATGGGTACATGTGCATGAAGACAGGAATTTCAGGTACATGAGATATCTCCAAGTGCAAAGTGGAAAAGAAATATCAGAGGTGCAGAGAGCATTTGATCGTTTGGGATCAGAGGGCCGTAGTTTATACCTCCTTTGAGAGACCACTTGCTTTATGTGATCGTCTTATGCAAAAATGATCTCACGAAGCAGGTAGTCTATAAAAGCAGGTAGAACTTACATGCAAAGTACTACAGAGGGAACTTGCAATTTTCACTAATGAAGGAGGTGGTTTCTTGACAGAGTGGTGTTTTAAAGGAGGGACTACTGTATACAATTCAGAAAGAAAGCATAGGGAAGATTTATATATACCACTTATGGTGACCACAACTCAGTCCGCTATTAGACACAAGAAACATTCATAAATACATGCCACTTATAAATGGTGACCACAACTTAATCAACTATTAGGATGACCAAGTGTATTATCTGTATATGACATATATGCATGACAAGTTCATTCAGACAAAAGACTTTAGTCACATCTTAACCATCCTCACAAAGCAGGTGGTCTCTCAAAGGAAGTATAAATTACATGCAATGTACTACAGAGGGACCTTGCAATTGTCACTAATGAAGGAGGTAGTTTCTAGACAGAGTGGTCTTTTAAAGGAGGGACTACTGTATACAATTCAGAAAGAAAGCATAGGGAACATTTATATATACCACTTATGGTGACGACAACTCAATCCACCATTAGACATAGGAAACATTCCTAAACATATCAGCGTTTTGCCCACATTATAAGCTCAAAGGTGGCCCACGTTGCATCTTTTCGTAACCACCTTTCTCCCTTTTCATTGAAAAGTAGGTTATTTTAGTAATATTCATGCAACATTTGGTCAAGATCTGTCCTGGAACAAGAAATTCTAGGCTGCCATCAGGTTCACCACCTTTCGTCTCTCCAAAACGGGGGAAAACCCTGAATATATACAACTTATAGTCACCACAACTCAATCAACTATTAGGATGACCAAGTGTATTATTAGCTCAGCAGACTTGTCAGTCAGCTGAGCTTATCTGATGGTCCTCCGTCCATCGTCTGTCCGTCCGTCCATCATCAATTCACATTTTCGACTTCTCTGAAACTGTCAGCCAGATTCACTTCAAACTTGATGGGGATGTGCCCTGGGTGGGTCTCCACCACGCTTGTTCAAATGGTCATGGTCCAGTGATTTTTTTTTTTTTTGGTTCATTTTTTTGGGGGGGGGATCTTAAAAAAAAACACCTTCTCCTCTGATCCCGCTTGGCCAATGCTTTGAAATTGCATATGGACACTTCCGGGGACCCCCAGGCCTTAATGTGTTCAAGAGGTGGTGCTGCGATTTTTTTCTATTTTTTTTAACGAATTTGTGTGTGTTTTGTTTATTTTCGACTTCTCCAAAATTGTGTCTCAGATTATGCTGAAACTTGATGGAAATGTTCCTTGTGGAAGGGTCACGCAAGACTCTTCACCTGTTGATGTTGCTGTGGATCCCTGATTTTTAACATTTTTTTCAATTCAGGTACTTGTTGGTCAATGCATACATTCCTATTGATTACTATGCAAGTCAATGGGCATTGCAATGGTAAATCACTTTTTATAACCCGGCAAACGAAGTTTGGGGGGGGGGGTATAATGGAATGAGCTTGTCTGTCTGTCCGTCTGTAGATGCAATCTTGAGTGTGCAAATCCTCTGATAGTATTGCACTAATTTCTTTAAAACTTGGTACAGTTACTGGGCACGATGGGTAGATGCGCATATAGACAGAAATTTTAAATATGTTAGACTTCTCCGAGTGCAGAGTGATTTGTGTTTGTGATGCACCCCATCTATCAAATTGAATTTTGTGTTTACAACTCCCCCTATACTATTGCACCAATTTCTTTTCAACTCGCCACGGTTACTAGACACCATGGGTAGATGTGCATAAGGGCAGGAATTATAGAAAAAATAGATATCTCCGAGTACAAAGTGATCTATTGCCCAAGACGCGCCCCTTCTATTTGAATGCAATCCTTTGTGCATAATTTCTCTCATATACTATCGGACCTACCTCTTTCAAACTTTGCACAGCTACTAGGGATTATGGTCCTATTTGCGTGAAGGCAGGACTTTCAGTTACATAAGATATCTCCAAGTGCACAATGGAAAAGGATATCAAAGGTATAGGTTCTTGCGGGTGCAGGGGTATTTCATCAATCGCTTTGCAATCAGAGAGCTCTAGTTTGACCTCGTCTCCAAAATCGTTGGGCAGATTCACTTCAAACTTGGCGGGGATGTGCCTTGGGTGGGTCAGTACCAAGTTTGTTCTTGGAAATGGTTATGATCCAATGACTTTCGGCATTTTTTTAATGATTTTTGGGGGTTGATTTTACATGCCTATTGATTACCATGCAAGTCAATGGGGATTGCAAATTCCAGGGAGGTGGAGGAGGTGGTCTCTTGACAGAGTGGTCTTTTAAAAGAGGGACTACTGTATACTATTCAGAAAGAAAGCATAGGGAACACTTATATATACCACTTATGGTGACCACAACTCAATCAACTATTAGGATGACCAAGTGTATTATATATTACATATGTATGACAAGTTCATTCAAAACAGAAGACTTCAGTCTTAATTTAATGACCATGCTCATGTGGACCACAGTTGGGGCCAAACTGATGATGAAAACCAGTAGGTAATTTTGACGAAAATTAAGCCTCCATACTTGTATCTTGATCTAAAGGTGTGTGAAGTTACGAAACTAGGTCACTGGATCACAGTGATCTGTCTATGTAAAATCATGTCCTGGGCTGTAATTCTTTTAACCTTTGACTCATGAAACTTCACACACACACATGTACCATGACCCAAGGGTGTGTCCTGAACAAATTTTCAAAGTATCTTGGTCACAGTGACCTATTCGTGAAAACTTTGTGTCCAGTCTATAGGGCCTTCCTTAAAAATAACTCGGTTGCTAGTTTCCTGATTGAGTGTACAGAATGACTGCGAGTATACGTATTTTATTCCCAAATCTCCACCAGCTCTATTTTTTTAACAACCGTTTGACAAATAAGACAGAGAAAAACTAAAGGGTGCATTCAAATTTTGAATGTCCCGTGTCATTTTATACCTATCGTGTGCACTAAGGAGAAGTGCCCTGCGATGTTTACAGCTCCACCTGCATCGCGTCACTTTCCCTTCGGAAAATCCCACGGGCGCTATTAATAGTATTCGGATTGATTGGCAGTTTCGTATCACTATACTTGGCTTCATTCCGATGAACGCTGAAAATGGCGTTGTTTGTTCTGCAGAAAAATATCTGAATTGATTTGGCCAATCACGCTGTGCTTACGCACTGATGGAAAATCCCGAACACATTTTTGGTTTGTTCGGGCCATGTGCTCTGAAAACGCGGCAGACATATTGTATTTGAACATGACCGCAGAAGCTGTGTTTGCTTTATGCAGGACCTAGTATTTTCTGTGATCACAGAAGACATACAGAATTCAAGGTTCACATCTCTCTGTGTAGTTTTTGCCATTGTATGACATTCTGTGTGTGCAGAGATATTTTTACGGGTGCTGAATCGAAGCGCTTTATGAACAATTACGCATAACACACTGCGCACTTTCTTGTCTCCACTCAGTTCAGTACACATGATCGAGACGGTCAGATTGACGACTCAAAAAAGTGAAGTGCAAAGTGCATTAAGGGTATGTTTTCATGGCACACAACACGCACATTCCTTCCCCATATTTTTATGGATATTTAACATCAAGTGCACGTTAGTAAGTGGTAAGCAGGGTTTTGTTTGATCATTAGACTCGTCTGAAGTTTGGTGAAGTTTTGTGGCTACCTTTCACTACTGTACTGTACAAATGCGGTGAAGTCCTGTTCTGTACAGGACAGAGATGTGTATCATCGTTCATTCATTCATTGAAGCTATATTTTTTGAGTCGTGTTTATTGATAAAGGGAAGATGTGCAGAAAAGTTTGCTATATTCACTGACCAAAAAACGTAAGCACGCAAGAACAGCAGAAGACGTCCCTTTGGCAGAGAACATGACTTTGCGCTAGACTCGATGACTTGTGAAAATTATTTTTTTAAAAAAAATCCCCACCTATCAAGTCTGTTTTTTAAGGTTATGTAACACGCAACAAACATATTTCTAAGGATGGCCTGATAGATTCTTTTAATATTTGACTTAGGCTCATGAGACTTTGAGCTTGTTTCATGACGTAAGTTTTTGTCATGAAACAATCCAGGTCACTAAGTCAAGTATCTGGGTCACAGTGACATCAATGTAAAAAATTATCTGGGCTGCAATTCCTTCAATGTTTGACATATTTGTGTCTTTGTAGCTGTCAGCCTGGGATATTTAAAATATTATGTACAAAAAGATGCCGGGAATAAGGATACTCGTAGAGTAGTAAGGAAATAAGTGTCAAAATGAGTATTTGTTTTTCGGCTGATGATCCTCTGCATAATGAGCCTGATGTTGTTTTTTCTTTGCAAAATAACTGTGTCAGTGTGATATGCTCACTAACAATATGATCACAACTTTAATTAACAACATATTATAATTGAACAGTGGACGGACTGTTAATGGGCTTAAATGGAGAATGAAAATGGACTTTGATAGTGTTATCGTTATTTTTATTATTTAGACCTAGTCTGGTGAGATAAAATCCTTTGTATAAAATAGTTTAATGTATCTTGACCCAAAGGTGTGTCATAAAAACAAAACTATGTCAATAGGTCAAATATCTGGGTCACAGTGTAAGCTTAGTTTACCATATCACTTGAAATTTGGGGGGGGGGTAGTAATAATATGCCTTTGGCTCAGACTGTTTGAACTATTTTCATGAAACTTTGTGCATGCACTTGTATCTTGACTCAAGAATGTGTCATAAAACAAAACTAGGTCCCTAGGTTAAGTATCTGGATCACAGTGACAAACTTTCATTCCATGTATAAACTTCTATCTTGACCCAAGGATGTGTCAAGTTACAAAAATTGATCAGGTATTTTTGGGGGGTCACTGTGATGTATCCATGTAAAATTCATACACGGCTCAGCTGTAACTCTTGTCTTTTTAACCTTCATGAAACTTTACGTACATGTGTGTCTGGACCAAACGTTGTGTCATGCAGCAAAACTGGGTCACAAAGCGGGGTAGATATGCGACGAGAAACTGAGAATCTTTCTCGCAAAGATTCTCCTAAATCAATGGACATAAATCCTAATTGATTCTTGCAGCATTTTGTCAGTTTCTGGCCCTGCTTGATCAGCGGAGATTAATGTAAAACTGCTATACTTCATGTCTGGGCTATACATCTTTTAATATTTGACTTAGTTTTATCAGTTATATGCTCTTCCATCTTGACCCTGGGTTGTCATGTAACAAAACTAGCTCACCAGTTCAACTATCCGGGTCACTGTATAAGATTATAGATCCAGGGGGCATACTTGAACATGTTCAAGCAATCGATAATTCTACTATAATTTAGTAAAGGGATAGTAGTGTACATGCATGACGTGGTTTTCTTCAAAATTGTTGACCAGATTCATTTCAAACTTGGTGGGTATGTATCCTTGATGACTTTGAAATTTGGCTCAATGATTGTCCTTGAAAAGGACTATCTTGTTATGTCTCCCCGTGCAATGGGAGGGGGGCATATTTATTTTTCGTCCATTCAAGAAAGATTTCACTCAGGAAGTTGAAATTTTCTGTGAATATGTTCTTTAATAAGACCTTGCTATTTTTAGGGTCCTAGGTGCATTTCATCTAAAATCGATCTGGAAGCGATAACTCAGAAACAATTTGATTTAGGAGGTTGAAATTTTGCATGATTATGAACCATAATAGGAACTAGGATGGGATAGAAGATGAGTGACCCTGAGTCAGTGACATATTTTAAATTCACATGACCACTTTTTCAGAATAATTGCAGACACACGCGAGAAAGATTTGACTTGGGAGGTTAAAATTTTGTGTGATTATGTTTCCAATTGAAACTTTTATGAGAGCTGGTTTTGATTACAGATGTTTGATCTTGACCTTTGTTTCAAGGTTATAAGCACTTCCTTGAAGTTGCGGAAGCAATAAGTCAGGAAAGACTTGTGGAGTAGCAGCTTCAAATTGTGTGATTATCTCTATAAGAGAGCTAGGTTGGGATTGTAGATGTATGACCTTGACCTATTTTTCAAGGTCACAGGGGTATTTCCTTGAAACTAATTGCAGATGTGATAACTCCCGAAGAATTTGACTCTAAGAGTTTGAAATTTTTGACAAAAGCAAGTTGTTTTCTTCAACTCATGGCGCATATGAGAAGTTTCTATTCATGACAAATGATGAGTGACCTTGCATTTTGTATATGAGTGACCTTGACCTTTGTTGAAAGTCAAATGACCACAAGGGAGCATTGAACATTTGATTTTCTGTTGGAATATCAGCCTGTTCTAGTTTTCTATATTTTTGCTAGTATCGATCAGTTTCTGGATACAGGGTCGGTTGCACACAAGACTAACAGTCCTTTTATTGTGGGACATAGGCTGCGTTACCTGCTTGGTTAAATCCTTCAGCTCAGTGTGAACATGATGCATGTAGCATCCATTTCAAATTTTTTCCTGTTTTTCACCAGTCCCTACTTCCATGATACATGATCTCAACAATGTCACACTGTATATAGTATTATTACTGTATATAATTAATTATGTATTAAAAACACAAGAGATCCACTTTATCACTGTGTTTGTAAGGCAAGCTCAACTGTTCTTCCCAAGGTATGATCCTTAACAAGTAAGTGTACATGTATTTGGTTTTCCATTATTTGCAGGATAGATGCAACTAAAGATGATGGGTCACTGGGGCGCCTCATCAGTGATGAAGACAAAAACCCAAATGCAAACATGAGATCAGTGCAGTTTGGGCCATCAAAACGACATCTGTGCCAGTTCGCACTCAAAGAAATCAATAAAGGGACAGAAATTAGGTATAATTACGGGAAAAATATACCTTTTTCATGGAGAACACACATTAGTTGTTCTCTATAAGGACCTGAAGAAGACTGTTTGTATGAGTGACCTTGACCTCATGCTCACAGGTCTCAGGGCCACTTCCACAAATTTTACTGTTCAGTTGAACACGTGAGAACTATTCGAGCTGGGACCCTGATGTTGCACTTATTGGTGGTCTTCTGTAAAGGCCAGACAAAGACAGTATATGAGTGACCTTGACCTCATTTCCAAGGTCACAGGGCCACTTTAGTGACTTGTACTCTTCACTTGAGAACTATTTGAGCTAGAAATTTGATGTTGCACATGGTTGTGGTCGCATATGAGACCCAAACTTGGACAGTACATGGGTCACCATGGCCCCATCCCAAGCCTCCCGTCACGAATTTTGGAACTTGAGAACTATGAAGATGGCCACTTCAGCTGAGCACAGGACTGTTACAGTCCTCTTGTTTCAAACTTGGCATGGATACAAGGCATGATAGGTAGTTGTGCATGAAGACAGGATTTCAGACACATTAGATATCTCCTGAATGTAAAGTGATTTTAGTTCAGAATGTAACCAAATTTCAAATGCAATCTTGTCTGTGCTGCTGACGCTGAAGCATGAAGATGTTAAGGTCAAGATTGATTTAAAGTACGTGTCACTATGTACATGATGTATGTACATATGGATACCATTACATCTTTTTTCAACTTATTTTGTAAAATATACATAATTATTTTTGTTTTTTATGTATAAAATAATTTTAGGCCTTATTGGCATCATTAATCAAACATTTATGGTAAAAATATTTGGAATTGGAAATTAAACAAAATCCATAATCAGCCAGTCCCTGGTTCCATGGACTGTTGATTTGATTTGTATCAGTATTTGAAGATACTATCAATTGCTATATATAGGGTCCTCTACTGTTTTATGACCTGACATAATGATCCAATATAATTGAAACTGATATGGATTTTCATATTCAAAATGATTTGTGTCAGTGTGATGTGTTCACTATTATTGCAATTATGTCTATGTGCCAACACAGACGTACTGTTACCTGCAAATTTGTCTGACACTTTTCTGGAACACTATTATACCTAAACACCGCAAACCTGGCATAATTATAACTCCATGTGAGGGGTTTTTGCCTTTTTGTGTAGAGGAGTGAAGCTGTTTCAAGTTATTCTAATTAAGGGCATTTGAAATTTCAAGATTTATACATCCAGCACAGTGTATTTCTTAAGTGTTACCTTATTTTAGGCCTAGATTGGTGATTTAAACGTCTTTGTATGAATTGGTTGCTTTCATGTTAAGTCTATGACCATGATAAATCTTTTGCAGATTCCTCAAAAAGCTTGGACCTTGCAACCTCGGGCTTCATGGGTTTCTTGGCAACCAGTTTGTTTGCAGGAACATCCACAGCTTAATACATCAGGTTTTGAAATGTACCATTACAAAAATCAGGAAAAGAACATTACATGTGATTGAATATTTTTCGTTAATACTGTCACAGTCCTCTTGTTTGTTTTAATTTATAACAGCCAGAAACAGTGTTGATGCATTGGTTGTGGACAGTTCAACAGCAAAAAAGCAAACAAAACTAAATACTGAAATATCCTCCACTGAATCCATGGAGTGTGCCCAAAACGGGAATGTCACTTTTCCAGGTCAGTAAGGCAAAAAAAATTATATGTCTGTTTCCAATTTCCCTCTGCCCCCTATTTTTTCACCCTAAAAATGCCGACCCCATGAATTTTGGTGGGCGACATAAAATACTGAAAAATCTCGTGTTGAACCCTGTTATCCACTCTTCCGCCACGATTTTTTCACTGTTGCCGGTTGCTTTTGGATGTAAAATTTGCAAGCCCCAGGAACATTATGGCAAGGAAAATGACTGCATCAATTTAAAGGATTCATGTTATATTTTTAGGTTATTTTACTTTTTTTTTCACAGCAGCTCAGAGTTGTCCTGATGCTACAGGTACTGCTGCCACCTCGACAACAAATTGTGCTAATGCTCCACGTACTGCAGACACTTCAACTGCGAATGAGGGAAGAGACAGTATGCCAACAGCATCTTCCCCCATGGAACATGTCGAAAACTACAATGTCAACATTCCAGGTCAGTGTCCTTTTAAGCCCAGTGGGTATCTGTATAATATTGTACTATTTTACATTTGGGTAACAGAAGTACATGTATAAAGAATTGTATGCTTTTTAGCACAGCAATAGTAAGACTGGACAAGTGTTGATAAGAGCAGATATATGGTGTGCCAAATCAGCAATACAAATGTTAATCCTATACAACACAAAAATAAAGTTAAATTGCATACTTGGTCTAAATCAATATCCATGTACTGAAGAATGATATTGTATTGAGGTAAAATATTTATATGTAATATTTTGTCATTGTATTTAATTATGAAGATTAAACACATGATTTAATGTTATTTAATGTCAGCTTTTTAAAAAGTTTTTAACCTACATTTTTGGGCACCCAATTTCGGGTATCAGGTGACTTTTTAAGAGTCTTCCCCATGGGGGATCCTTATGTTTTCGGGTTGTCCGTATGTCCGTCCTGACGTGCAAATTTTCTTGTTACCGCATTATATACAGAATACCTCCATGTAGTTTGCTCAATTTTTGCAGGTTGATTATCTTGCATGTCAAGATGAACTGATTAGATTTTGGTGTCACCATGACCTAATTTGAGTAAATGACAGCCTAATTAGATGTTTTTTAGGGCTCGTTACCACGATATCTCCAGAATGCTTCGATGTATTTTGCTCAAATTTTGCAGTATGACTTTCACACGTGCCAAGATGAACTGATTAGATTTTGGTGTCACAATGACCTAATTTAAGCAAATGGCAGCCTGATTAGATGCTAGTTAGGCCTCGTTACTGCGATATATCTATAATACTTCCATGTATTTTGCTCAAATTTTGCAGTATAATTATCTTACATGCCAAGATGATGTGATTAGATTTTGGTGTCATCATGACCAAATTTAAACAAATGGCGACCTAATAAGATGCTCATTAGGACTCATTACCGGTATTAATATTTTTTGTGGCAGATCCTTCATCAACGCTTTTGCATTGAAGGTATGTCTAATTTTTAATATCTAATACCCAATCCAATACCTAATATTGCCGAAAAGGCCCAATATCCTTGATACCCGATACCAACATGGGGTCATCCCTAGTCCACAATAATATTGCCGACCTTCAATTGCAAATTCTAACATTAATATTTGAGTGTATTAGAACCAAACTACATGTATTATCAATGTACATATGCGCGCACGCTTCTTGATGCACGCAATGTGTGTTTTGTAAAGGGTGACCAGTACTAAATTTGCTTACAAAGAAATACGCAAAGAAGAATTTGTTGTGCCTGAAAGTGTTTGTTAATTAATGCAATTTTTTGCACACATGCAAAGGGCAATTACTAATGAACATTATTGTATGAACTGTTTGAATTGAGATTTTCAAATGCGGAGTTTGCGCTAAAATTCTTTTCGCCTTGGGAAATTTGGCTTGGCAGCATTAAAATTTGATTTTTTTGGGGGGGCATGAAAAAGGGGTCAGCCAAATTGGGCTACAATAAGCGAGTGGGAATTTGGCCAATGACTAGGACTTACCTAGAAATGTGGCACAATGATTGTCCTTTTGAAACTACCTTGTCGCTTGTATTTTTGTTGATCAAAAGGTCAGCTTTAGAAGCACAGGGCTGTCACAGTCCTTGTTTTTTACAGTTGCAAGTTGAACGGTAACCTCCTCAAGAGATTCCATCCAAAACAGCAATGTCACTCTTTTTTCAAATTAATTGAAACATATTCGAATAAGTAATGTTTTACATTGATATTGGAGGTAATTAAGCTTCTCTGAAAATAAACATGCATGGTTGAATGCTTATCTGATTTTCTCATGCGCAATATACCTTATAATTTCCAGAGTGTGTACTTTTCAAACATATTTGCTTTGTTAGGTGATCTTTAGCCGCAAAACAATAGCAGCCCATGAAATGCAGAACATCCAAGAGTGGCGTGAAACCCTTGTGAGCCCCTCAGGAAAAAGTTCTGTGCCAGGCATTAGTCAGTTAGCCACTGGCTAAAATATGTGTGATTTGGCTAGTACTCTTTCCTGCCAGTTAGCCAAACTGGCTAAGCGATTTGCAATTATGAGAGTTGCATGATCATATTTTGCATTGAAGTACATGTATATTTTATTATCGAATTATCAAAATAACCTAAATCTGATTATATTTGGCTATTATTTGGCTAGTAAAATATTCTTGCCTAGCCAAACTAACTGACGCATTCAAATTCCTAGCGCTAGTCCAGAAATTGACATACATGTAATAACTTCACGAAGAAACTATTTTACAACATGGTAGCTCATGTGCTGACTGACCACATCAAGATGGTGTTTCATGTGGGCTTATGTTGGACAAGGGATAAACGGCTTTGAAGCAGACTGGTAATTCTCACTGATGGCAAAATGATTGCATTCCGTACAAATTCTGTGATTTTTCACTTCGATCTAAAGGGCATCTTCTCTTGATTTTCTTTTCCTTTCTGAGGCTAATAGCAAATTTTAATATGTTGGGATGAAAGTCGTAAAAATGAACAGTCAAAAACATATTCCCACAGTCAACAGCTTATCTTGGCATACACTGGGTGCATTGCATAGCTGTAGACACTCTTCCTGATGGAATGAGCTCAAGAAAACATGATTAGAAACAAATAAATGCTACAGCGCAAAAATTTTAGAATCCATGAAATTAGGTTGAGTACATATAGTACGATTTTTCATCCTAGTCAAATGTTTTCAAACACGATGTGTGTATCTTTAGATATGTTAACATGAAGGGAGCAAAACTAGAGCACTACTTTTGCAGGCTGCATAAGCTGGAGCAGAAAAGAGAACCGTACAATTTCCTCATATTTCAAAAATTGGATAGAGGGTGAAGGTTATCCAAGTAAGTCCTACTCTTTTCACTAGAACAAAGATGCTGAGAAAGGGCCACATTCTCGCAGTACTCAGCATTCCCTAGCAAATTGGCTAATAAAGAGCAAGAGAAGTAGGCACTCTGTATCTTAGCATTTCATGACAAAAATTCATGCAGAGAAATGCCAAGGTGCAGATTGGATCAGTTGATTGACAATCTGACCTAGAAACACCAAGGCAATGTGGGAAGAACGAGAAAATGTAATCCAGATGGATGTACGGACAACCTGAAAACATAACGGGTCCCCCCCCCCCCCATTGGGGCGGACCCTTAAAAAGACTGATACCCGACATTGGCTACCCAAAAATGTACTGTGATCATGTGTCAATTCTCATGGATTATATTGCCCCACATAATTGGTATACTGTTATATCTATGAGAACAATGAAAAAAACCCCTTAAAGGTCAATCTCGCATCTTCAATGATCATTTTTTAAAAATCTGAAACTAACATTTTTTTTAATCTTGTGATTAGAGTAAACATAATGTATTCATGTTATTATTAATTCGCAAAAAAGTTTGGGTCACTGACCTAATTAAGAAACTTTTACTATATTTCTGAAACAAGGTGAAGTGGCTGTTTTCGTAATTTTGCAATAAAGGGAAATATTGTGACAGAACAACTACTGATGTTGGGTACTAACATGTACATTATGCTGGTTGGAAGAAAATAGTACACCTGCTTCATTTATAGCATCAAAAACATCACTATGGTTACATACAGGAGCCATCTCATGACCACTTGCAATCTGGATAGGTAAAATTGTTGAAGTCACATCAGACCTTAATTTACATTTTGTTGCAAAATTGCCATAAATAATGGGGTTGTTTAATTTCCATTTTTTCTGGCATTCAGCATACACTTCGTATTGTTATACATATTGACATTTTTTATGAACTCTTCATGTGTGAAGAACATAAAAATAATTAGTTTCCAGGGTGTTTTCCCTATGCAACGTCAGTCAGACCTTCTGAAAGCAAGTGTTAGCGCTAGCAGTAGCCAAAATATCTGCTCAACCTTCTTTGCTACCTGTTAAAACGTGCACATCGGATATGCGTCACGGCAACAGGCTCCTATGTTCTTAAAATTAGAGTGTCACTTTCAGAGAAAGAAGATATTGCCATTGTATCGTGTATCACCCCTTATTCTATACATTACTCTCATATGTTCCATACACTTATGCTCTTTTTTCTTTCCTTTTTTTCTGTTAGGCAAAGAAGAAGTGATCCAGTTCAAGACCACACACCCGAAAATCAAGCATGACTGGAATGCTATCAAAAGAAAAGTCATGAATAACAAAAGAATCTATAAACAAAAATATACTGAGTAATTGTAATAGATCAACGTGTATGAAGTCAAGATGTCTTTCATGGGAACAGAGTTTATTGCACCTCCGTGACTGGAGAGCATTACAAACAGTGCAAGCCCAAATTAATCTGTCACAGTCATTTTTAGCTCAGCTGACTCATCAGCAGCCCAGTATATACTCTACTAATTGCTTTGAAATTTCATATGGACACTAATGGGTATGAGGATAAGACATAGACAATGGATGAGTGACCTGGACCTCATTTTCAGGGTCACAGGGCAAGTTCCATGAAATTTACTATTGTTGTGGCAACTTGAGAACTATTTGAGCTCGGACATTGATATTGCACATGGAACATTTTGTCTAGTTGTCCTTAAAGAGCCTTGTAAAGTTTTGTTGCTCTGGTCTTTCAGCCATATGGCTAAAATACCTCGGCCTAGGTACTGATCACCTGGAGGCACTAACCCAAAAAGGAGTACATGCTGAATAAACCAAACCAGTGTACCCGTGATGGGATTATAATGACTGCATGCATTGTGTGCATTCAGTGCTACAGGTTGCTTACACGTTACATTGATGCTTATGCATGCGTGCATTCATTACAATCCCATCACATGTACACTGTGTTGGTTTATTCAGCATAATATTTCTTCTTGGGTAGTGCTTTCAGTGTCCATACCACCAGGAATGTACAAGGCTCTTTAAGACAATGTAAGTTAGTTCAATGATTTGTGTGGCGTACAGATAAAAGACACTTTGGAACTACGTTGTCAGTTGACTTTTATTCCGCCATTCGCTCCAGATGGTGAGAGAGATGCACTGCAAAGTACATAGCAAAATTCTTACAATAATGTTCGGCGTTTTAAATACTAGTACACATTTATATTTATATTTGATAAACATATATTTCACAAATACTATCACGCGTGCACAAAATTACGAATACACGTTTAAATACAAACAACGTGTATTTGACCAATATAAAGTAACATGAAATATTTAACATTTAAAACATTTAATACACAGAATATATAATTACAATCTGACTATTTCAACGTATCAAAAACCATTCGAGGCAATAATACGAAGAAGCCAGTTTGTAATGACAATTTTGTATGGAATTTACTGTAAATTTATAACAATTATTCTCCACGTAAATCTACGTGTTTACGCGGTATATAATGTAGAAATTAAACCCACACGATAAATAAATATGCTCGCGGCGCGATGATGCGCGCTTCCACAGAATACCCAATTTATCTACAAAAACATATATTCTTACTTACAGAACTTAGGGGTTTCGTGAGCCACCAAAGTCAATCCATAGCACAATATAAGCTGATATTAGCAAGCTCGGTCCGGGGTACGCAGGAACAGGATACATGGCTGCACAGCAAACTGATTAGTCCATGTGAACTCGCTAGCGCCGAGTGGGGTGCAAAAAGGCCGGGAAGGTCTTTTATATCACCCTTCATCCGGGGTATTCAAAACGGGACTTATCATTGGCCGAAGCCATACAAAAACTTGTTACATCGGGTAGCAGCAGGCAAGATAACATTGTCAACCCGCAAAATGCGTAAAAGTATAGACCATCACTGCCTACCAAAAAGCCCCCTTATAATGCTGAAAAATGAGGAATGATTAATAGATTCGCGCACAGCGAACTGTGCGCGACAATTTGGAGAAAATAAAAGTGTGTCATGAGTGTAGTTTCATATCACAAGAGGACTACTTTAGGTTTGTTAGCTGTATGGAAGGATGGCGTAGGCCTACATGTAAACCGGGTTAACCACTAGGGAGTCCTAGATGGGGTAACCAAATAATGCAATTGAGTTGCATATCACAAGGGTGAAAAACTATATATTTTGGGGAATTGTCAAAAAGTCTTGTGATTCCAAACACATTCAAATAGAGCAACTTTTATGTTAGTGTATTCAACTCTGGTGGAAAATGTGAATGGTATCCGTCATATCAATTTCATAAAAAAACACCCAATTTTGTACTTGATTCACAAATCAGCTTTTGTGTAATCAGTCCCAAACTTTGTAAATATTAATTGGAAGACATTTACCAGGTATAGCATCTTCAAAATTTTTATTTTGGAATATTTATTGAATTGTTAACAAATTTGTTTGAATGAAGTTTTTTTTTGTGTGTGTTGTTTCTAGAGTTTGATAGATGAGGAAAATGCTAACACAAGTACCAAAGCTGAATATCCATTAGTTTTATAACTTAGAAATGTAAACTAGTGACTCATGTAGGTGACCACCAGAGCAGAAATTATATTCAGATCAGTAGGCCTACAGTCTTGCATAAACAATTTTTTAAAATACATTTGACCTACATTCTGTCCATGAAATGGAGGTTTTTAAAACTGGGACAAGAATGACCTCAACTTATGGATATTGATTTGTCATCAATGCCCATTGGGCTATGTGGAACTGCTAATTTGGATTTTACTACATGATCATTGCACACATACATCCTGGAGAAATAAACTTTATACCTGTTTGAGAACAAAATTAAACTTTGAATTGGTTCAGTTGTGGCTATCCTGTCGTGAATGCTTATTTTATCCTGGCAATTGAAGTAGTAGGCCTTCCCACTATTGCCTCCTGAGCTGACTAAGCCCAGTCGCTTGGTCTGCTTTGGAGGCAATACCCACTACTATAGAGGCAGTAGAGGGCTCTGTTTTTTTTCAAATTATCTGGATAAATATGTTACAGTGTGTACTGCTGAATAAAGATAGGCCTATTTTGCCTTGTGTGACCTGTTTGTAAGTACCTAAGGCTAGGTTAAATCCTTGGTCACTTCTGCCTTGGCAACCATACTTATAATAGTAATTATAAAAAAAACACACACACACGCAAAGCAATTGCTTTTGTCTTTAATAATATTTATCTTCTTCATATGTATTGCCTGTGAATATTGTCTAGACTAAAGCCATTATTTTAAGCCAATACGTACATTCGTGTGGTGTTGCTCACACGGATCAACTTCTAGTTTTCTTTGCACATTTCCTGTTCTTTTTTTGTTTGCATGCAGGAATGTAATGTTGATTTATCCTTGTTATTATTAGAGATTATAAACCAAAATAGTCAACTTTTTTCCTATTATGGTCATGTGCATGTAGTGCAACCTGCAGCAAAAACAATTAAGCCAGCACAATTATGCAGTCCTTTTGACCTAGAATTTTTCAGTAATTTACTTCAGTTCAGTGAAAGCTACTTCAAATAATGTCAATGAAAATATGTCTTTCCATGGTAATCTGGAATAAAAGCTTTCAATTTATTTGTTTTCAGATGTGTCCAAGAAAGAGAGCATGCAAGTTGTTGTATTAGCCACATTTGGTCCCTGATTAGAGTTTCTTTTGATAATACACTTATATTTTACATTCTAGGGTCAGCATAATGCTAAAAGGTGCATCCATACTTTGCTCGTTATAAAGGGTGATAATACAAAAAGTCTCGCTAATTCCCATATAAACCATACTGTCTCACCAAGTCACCTATATAACGTATGGTCGCTCCAAGTACTTTTAATATTTTACATTCTAGGGTAAGCATAATGCTGAAAATTACATCCATACTTTGGTCGTCGTAAGGGGCGATAATACAAAAAGTCTCGCTAATGCCCATATAAACCCTACTGTCTCACCAAGTCACCTACAAACATATGGTCGCACCAAGTACTTTTAATTTCGTAGTCGCACTAAGTACTATTCTGTACAGTGTAAAGGGTGGCATATAACTATAGCCCAAAATCTATTCCAGATGCAAGAGCCATGTGCATGTGAACAATTTGCTGCCCACATACTGTGTAAAAACCTGTACAGGTTGTGCTCATAAAGTAAATCCAGTAAGGATAACAGGCCCAAGAAAGTGTGGTTACTCTAATGGGGGTGTACATGGAGTATGCATGTGGTTGCCCTAAAATTGTAAATATATATATATATATATATATATATATATATATATATATATATATATATATATATATATATATATGTATGTATGTATATATATATATTCATGAATTATATAAGAATCTTGTCGGATTCTGCAGTAATTGCAGTTTTACTTCCCCATTTCGCACAAATGTTTAAGGCTTAGGTCCGTCCCTGTGTTGGTATTGTTGTATATAATCATAAATGTGTGTACATACCTATATATGTGTGTATATATATATCCCAAGTATTAACGCTACGCTCGCTTTTTACGGTGCTGACCGTTTACATATTATAAACAAATAAAGATAGCCATTTTAAATTGTTTGATCTGAGAAGTTTGAGTGACAAGGTAACATTTCGAGCAAAACATTTTGACATGAAGATGAACTTTTTAAATTTCAACTGTCCCGTATCCGGTTTCTTTCAGGGATGAAACCACCATTACGTAAACTATACATTTTCATAATCATAAAAAAACATAACTTTTGTGGCGTCATTTTTAAAAAATAAAGTTTGTGATTGGAGTTGTCCACACAACTTTTTATTGAAAACTGCAAGATAAAAAGGTGAGTCTATAGATGTAATCAGAAGTTATGCCAGTGTTTCCCTATCACAGCCAGGAAACAAGTGCTCTGAGCACGGCTTGCCAGTATTACGTCACTGCGTATGAATATGTGATTCGCCCACTGTTTAAAAAATTCATCATGGAAAAAATATCTGTCAAACCAAACAACACAATCAGGCTGATAACTTCATGTAATAGTCTGGCTGAAGCAGTAGTTTAATTGCAGGTAAACGGCTCCCAAAGGTGTGAGCACAATTAAACCAAGAACTATTTAACCTGCACCTGATTGGCCGCAACGGTGTATTCATACCTTTCGCTTTGTATCGCCAGCTTTGCACATGCTCTAATACCCAACCTTACCTGCATTATTGTTTAGTGGGCGCTGAAGTTTCAATAGTGTGCTTGGGCAGTTACGATCATTCATTATCCAAATCCGTTGAATTTAGTTGGCCCCATTGCCATCTGATGTATATGCAATGTAGCTTGTTCGAGTGATTCCTCAAAGAGGATTCTTATAAAATTAAATTCATCTGATGGCGCTACATTCTGGACTCCTGGCATAGGTAAATTAGTTCCATTGCCATTTGTGGTGCCACACACTGGAATCCATAAAAAAAACTAACGTAAAGCTTCCCTGAAATAAGATATACATTTGAATATGTATATACTGTGAAGATTTCTCAAACCAGCTCTTTATTAGTGTTCAAAACAATTGTGACCAGTATCAAAATCCAGGTTGTATAGACGACAAAATATGGGTTTTACTTCACGTTCAATAGTAAACATAAGCAAACATAAAAAAAGAAAACAAATTTCGACGAAGAACCGGTGCAAATATATCTTCCAAGTCCCAAAACTTGCTTTATGTAAATATGCAAAGCATTATACGTGCTGACTATCAATTATTAAATTACTAGTACATTTTGCCACTAGATGGTCTTAACATTGTACGTTTACAAAATACCGTTAACACTTCTTCAACAAATTCATGATGCTAAACATAAATAACTTTCACATGAAAATAGTTCGTTCAAAATCTATGCAACCTTGATGTGCACTTCTTTTCAAGTGAAGATTATTTTTCATTGTGTCACTGAACGCCAAGGGGAGCACGCGCTGCTAGCAGATGAACAAAAGTAAATTTTGTGTTGTAAAATGATCCAATTTATCATATTTTGCATGTCATTTACTCATGCCATTAAAGTTTTCAAATGTAAATTATGACCGTCGACACAGGTAACAGGAAGAGATGAGAACCCGCTGTTGGGAATGTCAACACAAGGCGAAGCCGAGGTTGACATACCCAGACGAGGGGTCAAAATTCTTCATGTTACCTTGGTTCAAGGGCACCATACCCATGTATACGATGCTGAAGATCATAAAATAAACACAATTTTATCACTTTTCTAATCAACCAAATAAATGAACCCCATAATACATCAGCAGCAATGTGTGCTGCCCCCTTGTGGCAGGCGGCGAATAACATCATTTTTCCAAGACGACACATGGAAAAAGGTTAAATGCTTCATCAACCAATCAGAAGCTTAGAAATATATCCGAGGTGTAGAAACAAAGAATTCCATTCCAAAGCTAGTATGGGCTTAAAGACTATTTCTTCGCAGCACTCACTATTATTTTCTTTTAATTTTGACGATCGTAATGTTAAATCAGTGGATGCATGGCTTCCTAAAAGCAATGAAATACAAAGTGAGGTGGTACAGTTACGTAGTAAGCGGTACCCTAATAATACTGGCAAATTCCACGCATCGGACAGTATGGATTCTTTATGCCTACTATGGAGGCATCATATATGGGATGATGGATTCACTATCACTGGACAAATCAACTACTCCCGCCCCTGCCCCTATCCGACTTGGTTTTTGCTCAGAATTTATATAGAATGTATTTATTTCCAGAAAAGTTTTCATTCCCATCTTCATTTGACAATGTCCAATTAGAGAAGGTAGATTCTAATTAAAATATTGGAATCATCCTCAAAGAGTGATCTTACCTGAACCACAGGACCATTTTACGAACAACTTGAGAAGACGTGTAGATTTAAATAACGACCAAAAACTTTACATGATAGAAACACTGCTTTAGAACAAGGATAGCTCGATACCTCTAGAAGATGAAAGACCAGGTCGGGTACAATTGGTGTCCAGGTTAAGCTTTTATCTGTTCCTCAGCATATACATTATGGTTATTATGCTGATAAGGACGGCGGAGTGCCAACTATACCAATATGGCAGCCAAAGCAAATGATTAACATCCGCTGTTATCTGGTATTGGGTTATAATTAAATGCCACTCCACTTAATTGTTTATCAGTGATAAAGCCGGACTGCATTCTGTGCCTGACCATATAGCCACTTGTTTCCTGTGCTAAGGGAAAGTTTCCTGCATTTTGGCGAAAGGCACATTGCTAGGATTCATGCACGGATGCTGATGGGCGGCACCCGACTGAACTTTAATCTATTTGAAATGAAGCTTGTTGACTGTCCTTGATGTGCTCCTGTGCCTGTAGTAAAGTAATGAAGATATTTTGTATTATTTCATTGTTAATGTGAACAATGAAATAATACAAAATCCGGCTATGTCCTCGGTAACAATTCAAATGGATGACAAAGGGGAGAGTATTACAAACAGGATGGAACGTCTGTTTTACAGGACATATGCTTCAACTAATAAACCAAGTAACTAAATTGGGACCAGGTGCACCCCTTTTATTCGGACAAGGGCCTTAGTAATCCGAAAATCGAAACTGAACTAAACGCACTGAATATTTTGCTGGTCAACAGTGGTAAATAATGCGCGGTCCATAGAATAAATTCACTGTACCAAAGCGGATAAGACATAGCACCTCTTATGTTTTGAAAAGTTTCAAAATAGATATTACATGGCATTATATAAAACCAAAAATCACAAAAAATAACTGCTGTTCTTGTTCACAAACCATTGGGTATGAAATTAACAATTATCAATATTGCAGCCAGGCTCATATGCAATACGAACGGTTGCATACTTTGAAAGAGGTACTATGCAAAATATACGCTTGCTTAGCATTAATTTTGAAGTTTGTTTATCGAATAAATGTAGCATAAAATATATAATGGGACTGTGCTTGTCCGAGAATAACTTTATCATGTAAATACACTGCTTCGAAGTGTTTGCTGTAGGCAGTCTTGTGCCCCCAAACATGGATCTTGTAACTGCGCCGAGTTCGCCCCGAGGGCGTGAACTAATTAGCTATAGTTTACAGGCTGATCAGCAAACAAACTCCTACTGGGCTCCAGCAAGGGCAGAGACTGGTCGGTTAAGATGACGACCCTCACAATGAATTAGACGTGCAAATATTGCCAAGTATTTAAGCAATGTATACGTAGAAAATATCTTTTGTAAAGGGAGAATTGCAATATCATGAAATTTTCACCGTATATATATGGGCCACCATTGTGTATGTTTGAAACCGTAACAATAAAAAATGGTTGCATTTTGGCGACAGACCGATAGCTGGTTCCCCACCGGCCGATGCAGGGAACCACTTTTACCTTCACATTGTGAAAATTCACCCTGATTGCGGCATTACAACTGGGGATTTGGAATTGATGATAAAAATTACCATGAGATAGAACAACATGTTACCGGGTGCAGGAATTAGTTTCCACTGTGTGACTCTGTGGTTTTTTGGTAGTGCACGCGTGGCAGCTTCACAGGTTTCGAAAGCACCACTAAATAATTAATTCACTTTTATACAAGCCTGATGGGTAAAATATTGGAAACCACAACGTCACAAGGCCTCCGAATCGGTAGTTGTAACGTTCATGGAAGCCACTAATTTCAGTGAAACGGCTGCAGGTATACTACTGGTATCAATGCGGGACTACTAAGCTGCTGGACGAGTAAAGAGACGATAAGAGAGTCGGATGCTCCCAGTGTATACAGATCATGACAACGCAATAAGTAAATGAAAAAGAAAAAGGATCGATTGGCCGCAGTCAGGAATAAGCTGCTGGACAAGTAAAGAGACGATAAGAGAGGCAGATGCTAGGATTCCTAGCATCTGACTCTCTTATCACACAGAAAAATCATACCATGATCTGTGACTGTCCCCATTACAACAATGAAAGTCCTTTATAATCTAAGCACCAATTCCAAAAATGAGAACAGAACAAAAAGATCTATGTAGATTGTCCCAATAGTTATAGAACACTTTGACAAAAATTCTGGAGCACTTCTATACATATCTAAAAGAGTTTCCGTGTTTTTGCACATAAAACTCATGTTTTATGGTTAGATTCCATCGGTACGTAATTCCATTTGCACATATATTCTCCATCCTAAGGGAAAAAAAGAATCAAAGCATTTATGCAAATCTAGTTGTGTGTGCTTCCTGTTTGAAAATATGATTCATGATTACAGCATATGGAAGTTTACTTACCTTCTTCAGGAGCTGGTATTTATGCATATTTGTAGTAAAGGAGTTTTGAACTTTACTTCGATCATTTGCTGTGCTGTGGTTCTGTAAAGCGCTTGAACGCTTGATTCATATCAGAGACGCTTCTTTTCCTATTAGGTATATTTAACTAAGTTTCTGCAACTACTAGTTTTTAATAATAAAAGAAACATCAGTTTAATTTCACGAAGGCAATGTTATTGTAAGCAGACAACATGAATTTTTTCGATTTTCTGCAGATTTTAGGTCAGCAGAGCATTAGGCCCATATGCCTCTTTTTATGGTGAGTGCTGCAATGTTACAAAGATGTCAAAACTTTGAGGCCATTTTGACGCGTTGAGGTCGTGACATTCAACTGTTTCTGCAAATTTTAACTTGCTTGAAATAATATTTTGCTGTTCTGAAGTCAGTTATTATTTTCAACGCTCGTAGACCTTTCTATATTTGCGTGACTATCTTCTGAGTAATTTGGACTTTTGTGTAATCAACAAATATTTGTTAAGGTCAAGGTAAAGAAACTACAAATTGCTGGGGCCAAGTGGGCACTTAATTCTACTTCCAGTCAGAACTTTAGACTTCATTGAGAGTTTTGCCTTTTTACCAATAGCTTCGTAAAGTTCCAGTTATCCTGTGGATCGTAAGCCAGAATAATGTTCTGGGATCTCAATGATATTCTTTTCCATTTGGTGCTTTTGGGCAATCTGTAAAATGGGTGGGAGGGGGCAAGACAGTTCACGTTACCCTTCTAAAAATGAAGCAATGGGGGTTCATTGGGTCCCATGTTTGGATATATTGTACTTTAGGATGGCTTAAAATTTATTCTTTCCATATAAAACTCTACTTTGTACCTTACGGTTCTTTCAGACCCCTTTCCCTATCTTCTAGTTGAGTCTCATTAAAATGATTTCCATCCTTCCTCTCAAAAGCTATCTTGTGGAAATCATGTAATTTTCGAAATGATTACAACTACTTCTTGCATGCACATCAAATACCACGCTTGCCCAACACGAAATGACATTGTCTTTTTATAACCTTGACTTCCGTCATTTACTTCAATTTCAAAAACTGTGAAACAGGAATGTTCGCAAATGAAACGAAGGCGATCGTTTTTTTTTTTTTTTTTTTTTTTTTTTTTTTTTTTTTTAAATTTCTGGGTTAAAGTGAAGATTCATTATAAAGACATAAAGTGGATTTTGAGTAAAATATGATTGATGTTGTAAATGTGTGAACCTAACGATTGGACCTGACATTTTATACATCACGTGTATGAGGCAAGATAATTCTTACAGTTGCTACCAATAATCAATTTAAACTACTGCTAACTTTTGTTGGTACCTGTCTCAAGTCAGGACAGAGATGCTTTCTTCATACTGCATTTCATATTCATTTACTTGTACTTTTAGAAATCGTTAAGTTGCTTGTATGATCACCTTAAACTTCCGGATTTCGACTTTTCTTTTCTGATGAAACATGTTTGTATCATTGAAGGTTCTTGTTTGCTAGGATTTTTGGTGTCATCATGATGGGGCTTATATATTATTTGTGTCTATATTTTTGTAGGAGTGAAATCATTTGAGAAGACTACTTATAGCATCCACCCACAGTTGTTTTTTAGTAGAGAGGGTACAACGAACCTGAAATGATACATAAGCATAAAGTATCATATCTTATATGTGTTTTCGACAAAAACTTTTCATAGAGTCGAAAATGTTAAAGTATTTTTGAGCTACTGGGTCAAAGAGGCATATTACAAACTGTGATTCGTTTTTTCCTTTATGTGTATACCAACCAAAATGTATGTGTAGTTTGAAATAATTCCACCACAAAACCAATAAAATGTTGGGATGAGGAGAAACAAGGTGGAGTGCTGTCAACTGTTCCTTTCAGAATCTAAGTGGAAAAACTGCAGAATTTGTATTATTTAAGGTCGTATGCGCCATGTTGTAATGATTGTTTAGCATATGCTGATGATTTATTTCTGATGAGTGCTACAATGTTTTCATTGAACAAGTAACTTGACAGATGTAGTGAATTTGCAAGAGAATTCAGTGTTATGTTTAACCCAAGGAAAAGAAAACAGACCGGTGTTTAAAAAAATATGATACCACTATCATTTATGTAAATGGTAAATTAATGGAGAAGCCTGTGAAATTTGGACTTCTTTGTCATCATTTTGGTCCCAATTCATCAACCAAATACCTTGGAACCAAATGTGTTGAAAGGTATTCAAATAATTTCAATTTGAAAGTCCGTTTACCCGTGGCTTAGCTTCGTAAAGCCTTTTTTCTTTGCGTCATCAGCTGTTTCTAGCATATTGTATGAATTTTTGGTCAATAGTATAGGATTATTCTGTAAATGAAGTGAACAGACTATTTATTGCATTTGGTGAAGCTATAAGATTGCTATGGCAACTCCAAAAGGAAATAAATAATTACTGTGCACCACTTTAAGGGAAACCCAAAGATGTAGCAGTTGCACCTAGGCGTTTAAGTATATACACCTTGTAATTTTTGGTAAGAAACACAATTATAAGAGCTTCTGATACATTATTACTTCTGGACTCCGTATCTCAGACAGGAAAATGTTTGAACTACCTTTACAGTGGTATAATATTAACAGAGATTATTCACATGGTGATGTCTTTGAAATTATATGGGCAATTAGTCTAAATAAGTAGACACAAATTTCAGTGCAAGCTGTAATGATACTGGATATTTCAGTTACTGAAAATAGATACACGCCTGGCAATGTATATGGTCTGAATGAAGATAATGATAAATGTTATGAAGATTTTATTGCAGAAGTCGAAAGTGTATACAATGACAAAAGACTTATTGCAGGGGACCACAATTTTGTTCCGGGTGTAAATATTCACAAGGACGGTGGGAAAAAGTTCACACATAGCAAACTATAAAGATTTAATAAAAGATTGGTTGGAAGAAACAGCTTTAGTAGACATATGGAGAAAAATAATGAATTCTGAATATAATTGAACATGGAGAAGAGGAGAACCCAACAGGCTGCCATGGCTGCAACAGACTTTGAAAAAGCCTGTGACTATCTAGAGCGGGGTTTAGCAGAGTGAGGCAAGGTTGCCCATTGTCTCCACCTATATATTCATATTATGCATAAAAATATCAGGAATAATTACCAAATGAGAATACAAAATTAAAGGCATGAAAGTTGACAATGTCAAACACAAGATTTCACAGTGTGCTCATAATATGGCCTGAACCAGAATGGCTACAGAAGAGGCAATTTCTAATTTATTTCATATTTTGCACTAATAGAAAAGCATCTCACGATTAATGACAAATTGTCAAAGAAAAAAACTAATATGGTTAGGAATGGAAGCATGAAAAGTGCAAACATTTCTCCGAAATAAGAATTAAGATTAAAATGGACAAATTATCCCATCACTTTATTAGGAGAAAATATAACGACAAATGAAGATAGTGGAATGAACATTAACCTGTTATACAATTGGCCACCTTCCATCACCGTGCTTCGTAGTGGGCCACACAAACGTGCACAAAATGTCAAAATACACACACTCATTGTCCCTCTGGTATTCAACATTCCATTTACATGTATGAGTCTGCCCTGAATAAAACAGTTTTTATTGCCACTGTGCATCACCTGTTGTGAACAAATTAAGCAGACGCCTTGGATCAAAACAGTAAAAATACTTTTGCAGCAATTGTTTGATGGTGCACAGTGAGCGATTTTATTTTGACCATGTTGTTGTGGTCCATGTACTGAAATCAGGTCAGCTGTCTAGACATAGTCATGCCACACAAAATCTCGGGAATAATGTGGAAACTTCAGATAAATTCACAAATAAATAATACCTCAGCCATAAAACCAACTATTGAAGCCAATATCTGTCATACAATGATCAGTCAAAGAGCTCTTTTTATCGCCTCATCCTCACCATTTCTGCATTGCGTGAAGCCGTCTTCACATCTGTCTGCCCAAGGCTCTTCATATTCGATGACTTAGCGCGGAAACAAACATGGACACACAGCCTCGTCCATGAAAGTAGAAAAAAAAAGAAAAAGCTAAAACGTTAAGGGGGTCAAGGGTCAAGGTCAAAGGTAACAGTGTCCCAATTTTTTGTGTGCGACACACTCCTATTCTTTGAAATGTCCACACCAAATTCAGAGTTGTAGATGTTATGGTATACGAAATATGGCCTGTACAAGCTAAAATTTTAAGTGGGCCAGAGATCAAGGTCATAGGTCACGGTGACCCAATTTTGGTGCATGACACACCCCTATCCTATGAAGTGTCCACACAGCAAATGTGGTAATTGTACAGTAGGTGTCATGGTAAAGGAAATATGGCCAGGACAGGCTAAATCTGTATGGAGGCCAAAGGGCAAGGTAACAGTGATCCATTTTGGTGCGCGACACACCCGTACGCCATGAAGTATGAACCCACCAAATTTGGTAGGTGTAGGTTTAACGCTATATATAATACGGCCCCGATAAGCTTTGTTGGAAGGACAGACGGATTGAAGGACAGAAGAATGGGCAGATGGAAGGAACCAGTGCAAACTTTTAAGTCCCCGGTGGGGACTAACAACGAAATTATCTTCAACAGATAATGGTTTGAGAAACATATTATGAATGTGAAATCCTATACTGAAACAGAGACGAACATTTCTATGGCTTTGATTAATTAAAGCAAATATTGTCTGAATGCAAATTTCGTAAACAGTATGGAGTGCTATATGTTATACCAAAACAATGGAAGGATAAGTTCGAAAATTATAGAGAGAATACTGAAATACTTAAAACAAAGTTAGAAGAAAAGCCAGAAATGCGTTAGGTTCCAAAGTTTTTTAAATGGTCAATCTGTACTAAAATTTATCCCACCTATTTACTATGTAAACGGGAAAGGATCTTGATATAGAGATAAATGTTACTGTATTGTTAAATATGCAGGAAAATGCATGTACAAATATACATATTTAAGAAGCAAGCATATCAAACGATCATAGAAGTTTCCAGTCCAAACAAATGTAGAGATGTATTTCTAGCAATGAAAGCTTATATAAATGGAATTTAGCAGACAGTTAACTGTGTACTTTCTGTGGCAGAGAGACGGAAAACATAGAATATTTATTTTTGGCTTGTGATATACTCCAGGATTTGTGGTATCAAATCTTTCTCAAATGAAAAATGAGATGATGTCACAATAGTTCAATTTACAGTGTTATTGCGTTCAAGTATTGCGGTAAGCCTTCATAACTTACTTTTTGTATGTGGTAAGAAATGTATTTACAATTGTTAATATCATGAATCTACTCCGGATTGCACTGTACATCGGACAGATCATTTTCAAGGTTAAAGACATAGAACAAGGCACAACAGAAAAAAAAAAATATGTGCACAAAACAAAAAATGAAACAAATTTTAATAATGCAAGAAAAACATTTATCTTCTGCACGGGAGAGATAGAATCCTACTGAGTAGCATGCATACTGAGACCATCAATCTCGTTTATTTATGGAGCTGTACTGTTCTCTTTGTAATCTCTATTCATATTAAGCGGATTGTGTGCTTCGAGGGTGGACTAAAAGATATTTGTATACGTATTAAAGTTTGATTTTAACATGCACACACATACAATATATATATATATATATATATATACATATCTGTATGTGAACTCAATGTTTAGGCCCTTAGGCAAACATTTTCTCTTAACCAGAAAATTCATGAAACCATTCTGAAATCTTATACGTAATCCAGATTCCAAATTTGAGGTGAACATTAGAGTAACAATGCTACAAAGTAATGCAATTGAACATTGTTTAATATGATCAAAACATTTGCCAATTTGGGTACACCAACCTCTGTTGCTGTCTGTGCATCTTGCATTATATAATCTCAGATCAGACAGTATCTTGGATACACCCCCTTTTAATGCAATGAACACTTTATACTGAGTTGGGTGTTTTAGGTGCATAAACGAAAAAACTGTATGCAGTTTTCCCTTTCTGTGGATTTATGTTGCAGAAGCCCGTGTGTACGTACACTACCTTATGCATCTTTCATGCAATTTCGAGCATTGTGTGACGGTCATCTGATCAAAAAATGGTCAGGCCATTGGAGCTTATTCACTATCCCAAGATGAATAATTCGAGCAGTGGTCCTGTAAGCCTTGTAGGTTTTTCAGTTCCGCTTGCCCTACCTACATCTCCATGGTCACATCCAAAAAATACCTGCACCTGCAGGTGAATGATTGCAAACATCAACATATTCATAAGAACCTTAGCTTCTTTTTATCTTTGGCAGAAGGGATGGAAGTGGGGTTTTTAGTGGTTGGGGCTATAAATTTTGGAAAAACTGAAGTCTGTAGTTTATGAAGAATATTTCAAAGGATGAAAGGACCGTTTAAAACCAACAGTTACATTTTATGGATGTCTGCATTTTCTCAAGGTTACAGACCACAGTTGTGATTGGCTGGTTGCGCATCCCAATGGAGATAGTCCGTAATTGGGAAAATACTGTGTTTTCAGCATGCTGTAGCTTCTGTTTAAATAAAGTTAGCTAAGTCAGGTTTGCTGCATCACAGAGTTGCTTCATTGGTGGTCATATAGATGCACTGTCTTCCAGGCCAGGTGGGAACTTTATGGTGGGGAAGGACAATGATGTGACCCTAGCAAGAGCACAGTTCATAAACCTGAATAAAGCTGACATCCTGGTGTTGTTTCGTATTTCAATTATCACAAATTAACGAGCTGGGAATTATATGACAAAAATCCACCCATGTTTTTCTGACATTTTAAATGTTAAATGCCGTTCACGAAATTTTAAAATACCAAAATGCTGATTTTTTAGACTCAAAAATGCTAATATGAAAAATAGAAGGATTTATAACTGTGGTCTGTGGCCTCAAGCCAGGAGTGAAATTTGTTTCCTCACATTGGTATAGGAAGATAAATGTTGATGTTTTGGTAAATCATGAATATCTTGGCTGTCATTGTGTGGATTGAAATTTATGAATATTGGCAATGTTTTTCTGATCAATTAGCAGAGACGGGAGCGTGGTGACGTTACTCATTATAATTTTATGGACCTGGTCTGAAAAATTCGAATTCATTTCCAGGCATACCCTGTCCATATGAGACCAAATGCTCCCAGGCTGAAGGCTACGAAGCCGGGTAGTCTCCTCATGGTCACTACTTTACAAATAGATAGCCAAAGCATTTAATTCTTCCATGTGCGACAATTCGATGTTGACATAGCATTTCATACTTTGCAAATCTCTTAGGCATGGTCACCTGTTCATTTTGCTCATCCGTACATCTTGAGATTTTCTGGCCGAATCGTTTACTTTTTCATTATAGGCATTATCTTTATAATAGGTAACTCCATACAAAACGGAATGGCAGAGCCATAAGAAATGTCAGTATGTGTTTCTTTTTCTCAGATGATGCTCTCTGCATCTGAAAAATCGCTGAAGAAGAAAATGTTTTGTCAATATACCATGTAAAATGATTCTTTAAATTTTTTTTGTGTTAAACAATAATTGTAACTTCCTTTTCTGTAGTTTTATGGTTTATGCAGATATATATGACCCAGCTGAACATTGGTCACGTGTGTCCCTTTAATTGTCTTTTTAACCAGGAAAAGCAACGAGTTCGCCTATATTTCAAATATACAACACGGTACATCATTAAAACTATAAATACACGTGTGTCTGATTTTGTCAACAATATAATAGCCTATTATCTTGGAGCTGTATTTTCCACATTTCCACTTGGATTATAAATTCTGCATTGCAACCGTACTTTTTTGTGCCTCGTTTACCTAATAACTCATTCAATCTAGAGTCACTCCAACCACATCAACGGCCAACAAACCTTTCATCAAAAATGAAAAATGACTACGATTCGATGACTTCTCATCTCCATAGTTATAACGCTACATCTTTGGTAAGCTAACGGGTGACTCGGGTATCAAAGGCATATTTATTCTGCTATGATTTTCTTGTTTTGAGAAAAATAAAATAAACAAACTTGATGCACGTTCTGGCCCTTTCAATCAGATCGAGGCTGTTGCAAAATTGTTTTAGAAAAATCAACACTGTCTTGCATTATTTTATATTCCCAATAACAGTAAACATCTACCAACATGTCTATTGGAGTACTTTGTTTAATTGAACAAAACGCAATATATCGTAATTTTAAGGGTAATGTGTTTCAAATTATCAGCACTTTACTGTTTTTCACCGGCGAGCTACTGTTATCTGCTGTATAAATGCAATACGCACACTAACAACCATTTTCAATGTCTACTTGGCATACGACTCACACATTTGCAAACTCGGGAGTGGTCTTCTCATAATCAAACAATGTTTAACTTTGGAAAATGAAACAGATATGGTGTACAAATATCATTGAAACATTTTTATATTTAAGGTTAACTTTATTACAACATTGTGGGCATGTTTAAAAAATATACAAGGGCTTCTCACTATAGATTTTGTTATCAAAGAAAAGACCCCATGTTCCCTGTGTATAGTGCTCTATAGTGAATGAAAAACTAAACCCTCTTCTTGTGATGCATGTCTACTTTCAAAACTTACAGTCTATAAGCATTTGCGTCCCGACTATTGCCTTCTTTCTCTACCGATACATTGTGATGATCTTGGTGCGTTTCACGATCCGCTTTCGTTTCAAAGATGGGAATTGGTATTACCACAAGTGAGCCTAGCATGTAACCCAGTCCTGTAAATCGAACAACAGTCTGATAATGACGTTTACTTCATCCAGTGTGTTGGCCAAGTAGATCAAGAATCCTTACAATATCTTGAGGTACACTGCACGTAGTTAAAGTACAAGGGAGAGGAAAATAAAAATTTGTATTAATGAATTCATTGAATTATTTAACCAAGGATGGAAATCATACAATTACAATAACTGATGAGGCTGTTATAAAAACTGGTTATATAACTAGAATAAAACAGACGAATAAAGAAAGACAAGACAAGAGAAAAACAAGATGATGCAAAATTCCAAAAAGGTATATGTTTTGGATAACTATATATATATGTAAACTGTCCTCCTGATTGTATCTTGGAATGACGCAGAGTAAGCGCCATGAACAGGGTGTTCATTTACACAATATGTAAATTGTTTGGTCAAAAGCGAATGAATAAATAAAGTGGAAAGAAACATACCTGCAAAATAAAAAGTGCTGTCATATGATCCTGTTACGTCTCGGATCAATCCTAGAAATTAAAAAAGGGAAGAGCAGATTTTAAATGGGGGAGGGGAACAAAAGAACATCGGACAATTATGTTGAATACTACAAAGTACACGTACTTTATTTATATTATGAAGAGATAGTTCCAGCCTTATTAGATTATCACGTTTTTTTCTGGAATGTAGTTACTCCTGTGCATTTCTATCATAAATTATACAACAAATTGTATTGCTCCATGCTCAGTCGTTACATTGATTCTAAAAGTAACCACTATTCGGTGTGATGCCATAAAAAGGACTAGATGAAAATGGCAACACATGGTAGTACCTTTTTAGGGTATCTTTGTATGATCAATGTTAAACTAGCAGTGGAGTTTAAATATTGCTCGCAAATGGAAATTCTGTTTTCATCTGACCTTGATATGACCTTGAGGAAGATGATATAACAGCCCAGCTAATTCTTACACAACTACATAAGAGGGCTGTGTGAACAGCCCCTCTTCTGCTGACCTTGACATTCAACCTATAATAAGTCCCACTCTGTTCTAGGGGATGAAGATGTCGGAGAGAAAGTAAAATGTGGGTTTCCATTACAATCTCATTACTCACATGGTAATCAACAGGAATGCATGTATTAACCAACAGGTACCCGAATGGAAAATTCCGTAAAAAGTCAGGCATCCAGAGCATCACCACATAGTGAACACCGTTGTTTAACCCTCCCACAAGCTACATTTCTTCCCGAGTTGCAGAAATGTTCTGAATGACAGTTTTGGAAATGAAAAAGTACCTAAGTTTAGAAAAACATTACCCATATTCAAAACATTCAACTCAACAATAATAGCAAAGTTAATTACAGTAAAAGGCATAGATTCAAGAATTACCAAGACATCAACATCCATCTTCCAATACTAATGTGAAGAAATAAATTTTACTCGGACTTGAGATAGGCTGTCACCCCGAAAACGCAACTAGTGGAATAAACCTGATCCTCTCAACCTTTGAAATATTCTGTATTAACTATTTATTGTATTTGACTACGGTCCAGTATAAAAGCTAAAGTTCAATAACGTGCTGGTAAACTTAGATTTATTCCCAAGGTTAGGAGGCAAAGTTAATGAATTTGAAACGCCTGCCTACCACCCCACTACACACACCGCTGATCAGGTTGAATTTTACTGCGACTAAATGTAAACCCAAACTGGTCAATGCCAAAATTTCTGTTTACACTTGTGCACAAACTAACATTTTTGATGGCTATAAAGAGTGTGTTCATGCAAGGTTTGCTGTCACATACCTCTTGTTTTATATTTAACAAAAGCTATTGATCACCGTAGGGTTTTTTTATTTAGATTTAGGGCTACAAGGTTGCATAAGATGGGAGGTTGACCAATGTGTGCAAGAAAGGTGTACCTTTTTCTTAAAACCTATTATAACGACAAATGTTGGTGGAAATTTTCGAATGAAGGGTTCACCTGCTAATTTTTTTAAGGTCTTTTCACTCGGAGAGTGTAAAGTAGATTTTTAATCTGTATAGTTCTATATGCGTTCGTTCTGCACCCACGTCCTTACAAAG
Source organism: Hermodice carunculata (assembly GCA_964020975.1). Classification (NCBI taxonomy): domain Eukaryota; kingdom Metazoa; phylum Annelida; class Polychaeta; order Eunicida; family Amphinomidae; genus Hermodice; species Hermodice carunculata. The sequence continues at coordinate 12,646,851 of OZ026616.1, read as the reverse complement.
AATACTCGACAATTTATTTATTTATTTATTCATTTATTTATTTATTTATTTATTTATTTATTTATTTATTTATTTATTTACGTAATTACCGACCTACTGACAAAGGTTCTTACTTATGACTCTCTTTGCACACTTTTTTACCTGCTATTGGAGGTCCGACAATAAAGCCAATACCGTTTATGAACATTTCTAGTCCAAAAGCTGCCGTAAGGATATTTAGTCCAAGGTAATCCACGGTTACAACTGGAAGCAATGCATTAAACATATTCGCATAAAGTCCAACGAAAACTGCGATAGTGATACGGCCTGAGAATGCATAGCTCATAGCAGGTGTCAGAAAAAGAAACATAGCTGCTATTCCAGCTGACCCTATGTAAAGTATGAGGGTATCTACGTCGGGGTGATTTCCAGCAGTTGCTGCAACTAATCGTGACAATACACTTGTTGTTCCGAATATTGTTAGCAAGATGCCACATTCCTTTGGCGTAGCGCCCCGACTGGACAGAAAAGCGGTAAAATGTATACTTTCAGAAGCCATTGCCACGGTAATGAAAAATACACTAGCACAAAGTAAAAGTAATTTGGCGTCTGTGAGTGCTTTGATATAAAATGTCAATCCGTCGATTTCCAGGTCCTTCTCTAAAGTTCCGTGAGTTTCAGTTGACCACATTAAAGCACCACAAACACAGATATGAAGGAAAATTCCACTCTGCAATATGAAGAGTTCTTGGATGGAGAAGACAGTAAGCGCAGCTTGGAACAATGGTGGCAACACCATCGTCCCAAGACCTCCACCTGCGCAAGCCACGCCAAGAGCTATCGTGCGATATTTGTCAAAGTAAAACCCCACAATAACCACTGAGGGCAAATATGCTAATCCTAATCCAAGACCTGAAACAAACAATAAACGTAGTTTCATTCAGACCATGTGAATATTGTGCTTTTCACTCAGGTATACTAAAATTATGTTAATAATATTGTCACGTAACGAGATCTAAACTTGTGGGACCTCTGTTCAAAAACCATGTGATAAAGTATTTTTGCCTAACACAGCAATTAGCGAAAGATGAAATACGATTAAAAGAAAGCCGTATATTTAGTGATTTTCAATAGAAAATCCTCAAATGTCAAAATACACAAAACTGAGAAATCCCAATTTTCATTAATTCCCCTATTGTTCAAACGACTGTATAATGCAAAAAATGAGATTAATTGGGTATATTTTCACGGGTGTGGCACATTGCTTGTAATATCTATGATCGTATAGACTTGCGTGGTGGTATCTATAGTTGTATACAATTGCTTGGTGGTATCTATGATTGTATAGAATTGCGTGCTAGTATCTATGATAATATAGAATTGTGTGCACTCAACGATGTCACTGACCAGTAGTTAAAGTGGATCGTATGTAAACTAGTATTGACTTTTAATTTTCGCTGTAAGAGGACAATGCAGTGCGGTTTTGAAACAAAAAAAGCAGAAGCTTTTACACTTTCTTCTCTCAAGCATGCGATGTGCTGATGTTCAACCAAAACTATCAAAGTTTTCAAACACGATTGTGAACAAAATTTACATTTAACAGCTTTTTTGGTAAATAAATTTTGATTTTTAGTATATCAATAATACTTTATAAATAGAATTATTTACATTGCAAAATGGCATTGTCAGTTTGTAAATGAGCATTCACATGCCAATATTACATTTGTGATAATTAGTGAATCAACTTTCCCCCACTAGATATAACGTGTACGGGGATTTGTGAATAAATTATGCTTTAAATGTTTAGTCTGCAGTACATTAAGGATCATTGTTTTACCCCCGAGCACTCCATATCCTATGAGGATGACGTAAAACGTTTGAAGCCAGGTGCAGGCCGCCGATCCAGCTGCCGAAATCAGTCCTCCCAACATGACCGTCATTCGCCAGCCCAGTCTGTGTACAAGCAGGCTCGATATGGGACCTTAAAGTGATAAACACAAGGAATTACAACGAAAGTCTCACACGCACACATGTATGTGTGAAGTACATTGTTACTCGAACAGTGAAAATCCTTCAATGTTCAAATATTAGAACATCTTACGTTATGGTTATACAACCTTTGTTGTTAATGTCTTTATTTTCACTCTTAAAAAGCTAGCTGAAAACAGCTTATGTTGTCCATTGGTCCGTTGACATTCATCACATTAAGCTTAGGCTTAGCGGGATTTGGATAGACAAATATTATTTGGATACCTCTGATCGCAAGTGATCGCTGAGAGGAAGCCTGCCCTGTCCCAGTGCCCATCCCACTTTGACGTTGCCACCATTTGGCAGGGCAATCCTATGATCTTGATTGTTTTTATAAATGTTAATGTAAAATGTACTGGACAAAAATGTGCATTGCTTCAATGTAGCTCAACTCGAGTAAAATTGGATGTAATCAGATAGATTTATGGCAGGTGAAAACTTTCAGGTGGCTAAATAACCTTGACCTTTGACCTTAAGACGTCAAATAAAAATTACAGAAACGCGCATTTATACAATTCCTATGTTTTTAGCCTGGCGTTATTAAAATCAGATAAAAACTGGCCAAGTTATGCCTAGATATGAATTTTTAGATGGCAAAACCTAACCCCGATCGAAATCCATTGATATATGTATCAATTGCAGGCTAAAACTTGTTTTCTATACGTAAGTCGTAATACGGGCAAAATTGGGCGAAAGTGAGAAATTGAAAACACAGTGGAGAGTACATTAGATGCGACACAAAGATTATACAATATAGATCCAAAGGTCATTGGAAAATCAGATATATGACTTTTCAAACATTGCAACATAAAACTTGAAAAAGTCATCACCTTTTACATATAGGTCAAGGTCACAAATCAAGTATTTGGTACAAGATATCAGTGCACAAGGAAAATTCTGCTAGAATAATGACTGGCAAGCCGCATTCATTTTAACCCGTTATTTTTTAAAAGGCCATATGACCTGAACCTTTTCTGTGACCCCACATCTTACTATAAACAAATTTGCTGAGTGGTTTGAGCCTACTACATGTAGTCTTTTTGACCGTGTAGGAAAATATAGTTTTTGGTAATTGCAAGAAAATAAATAGTGACAGTGGCTGTTGAAAACTGGATGCAGAAAAAATGAGTACTGAATTTGAAACAAAAGTCTCAAATGTGCTGGGGGGGGGGGCAATTCATTGGTAAAGGTCATTACCTCTCCTCACCCCCGACCCCACCCCAAAGTTCCAATAAACTATACATAGGCTATACGCCTTCCCCTTTATATAGAGGGATACTTACTTAGTCATATTTTGTAAACGGCCGTGAACCAGGTCAACATGAAAAAATAAGATTCTATTTTGGTTTTTTTTTTTTTTTTTTGCTTTCTTCAAAATCCGCTTTTTATGGTCATGTTATGCAAACAGTAATAACGAATGTAAGATAATTTTAGCATTGAACATACTAGTAGCTGCTGTGTTGAATATATAAAAACCCAGCTGGCTCTTTCTCAGGTTACTTTGTCCTCAAATTATACAGATAACAGTCCCATAGCGTGACAGTGACGTCGTATGTGTCATGGTCCCGATCGAAACCCCATTTTTATATCATTTGCGATGTTACCAGTGCTTTTGATACAAGGGATAATATTTCGTTTCGACGATAACGCGGAAAAGTTATTTAAATTTCAATCAGATCAATTTGGGAACCAAAACAGGAAAAACGGTTGGGATTTCTACTTCACACATAACAGTTCCTCCATCTTACATGAGTTTTTTTTTAGTTTCAGTGGTGACAGATGCTTGAATATTGCTTGGTAAGAAACAGTGGTCTAGCCAAGCTATAAATAACTCTCTCCATTCTGTGCAGAAAAAGTAAGAAAAGATGCTCAAACTATCAACGCTTATATTGAAACCATTTTACCGCGATTATATCATAGATTAGTCCCGTATGAAGCAAAACCTATCTTGACATATTGAATTTGAACCCAATCATGAAACTGAAACGTACAAAAGATTATTATCAATATTTTGAAACTGTTGGGTTGTAAGCAATCTCACCTGCAAGCGGCGTAAAACCCATCAAAAAGGCTCCCGCTAGGGACGTCATTGCTTTGGTTTCATCGTATGTGTCCAGGAACAATTTGTTGAAGACAGAAGTAGAAAGGATCCCGCCAATCACGATAAAGAGGGAAACAAAGGACGCAAAAAGGACGACCCAAGCCCGACCCCGATCAATGTTGCGTTTGGTTCGCATTCCTAGGTGAAATCCTAAAAAAAATAAAGACTGTGAAATTTGTGAGGGAGACATCATCAACATATTAAAACCGATCTCAAGGTTATCATGCCCAGTAAGTGAAGTCGAGAAAAACATTTAGTATTGATTATATATTCAGGTATTTGAGTTATGTTTCTCAGGGAAAGAAAACCTTATCTCAACTGTCATCGACCACTGACAAGAGCTTGATTTTATAGTCATGTATTTGAGTTATGTTTTTCAGGGAAAGAAAACCGTATCTCAACTGTCATCGACCACTGACAAGATCTTGATTGATGGCAGTCATTTTCTCCGGAAAGAAAGAGGCAGATATTAATTAATATTATGTTTGTCTGTCCACAATGTTTCGCACACTATGGCAACATAATTGTACAATAATTTTGCGTATTTTTGATCTCTGATCTATGGAAGACCAATCGGAGTAAAACAAACCATGTAGAATTTGAAATAAAAACTAAAGTTTTCAAAAAAGTAAGTCCTCGTAAAATGTTTCCCCTGATCTCGGAGAATAATAGCAACAAGAACGTAATAATATTTTTGCATATTATATGCATGTGATATTATAAGCAATGTTTCTCAATTAAAAAAATACTTGACGACAAAGATATTACAGTGGTTTTGCATGAGCAGTCACAAATTAACTCAACCAAAACAAGGAATAAAAAGTTGCAAATTCACAGTAAGTGCCCCATATCTTTTTGTCTTGGGGCAAATGGAGACCAGCATTTTCCCTGCTTGCAGATGGTAAGAAACTGACCATACATGTTTTACTGTGTCCGTGAAAAGAAACTGATTCTGCGTCCAGGTTTGATTACATAATCAGCCATTTTCTGGGACACAGTGAAAAAACAAAAGGAGCAAATTTAACAATGCTGGGTGCCAGCCTTTGTAAATACCAACACGTGGGTTATGCCTTCCTCTCATGGATCTGTCAAAACAATGCTAAAATTTTATGCAGGTGTGTAGTGTATAATATTCAGAGGCAAGGCAACGTTTGAAGCTATTACAGCACTGGTGACCCAAAGGTACGCCACGTTTATCAAATCAAGACAAGGCAAGAGCGATAGGCGTGCTAGAGGCTGGGAATGTGATTGGAGTGAAAGATGTTGCCCGACCAATGAATGTAAACCCAAAAGCAGTTGGAACGCATCGAGACAAATATGGACAAACACTGCCAGTAAGAGATAGCCAAAGATCAGGTCGGCCAAGAATGACTACGCCTGGTCAGGACAGGTACATCACAAACTTAGCACTGTGCAAAAGACGACAGACTGGTAAGCATTGTCACTGACATCTAAATTAAGGTAAAGTAAAGTGAAAGTATAGTGGCATTGAAGTCAAAATAAATTGAAGTTAAGGAAGTTGAAAAGGAAGGTCTAAAGGTAAGACCAATCCAGAATATTTAGTTTTTTTTTGATGACGATGGAAATACTTTTTTCTACGCACGGCGGATCAGAGCACAAATTCTCACTGCAGGAGGCCAACAGCGACTAGGCGACTACACTGTATGCAGCAGGCTCCATGCTCGTCCTATGGTGAGAAGGTCGGAGTTGCAGGAAAGACACTGAATGGCGAGACTGAGATGGGTCAGGGAGCATCTCCAGTGGAGTCGGGAACTGTGGTACCCAGTGTTTTTCTGTAACGAGAATCGTCTTCAACTTGCTCGTGGTGATGGTCGCAAGAGTCTTTGGCGCTGCAAAGATGAGTTGTATGAAAAATAGTCCATACCACCCTATGTGCAGGGAGGAGGGGACAGTGTGATGGCCTGGGCTGCAATAAATTGTGGTGAGAACACAGATCTCATCGATTGATGGCAACTTAACCTCTGGGCGACATGTGGATGAGACACGGCAACAACACGTTGTGTCTTACACAGACGCAATGAAGAATGCTGTATTTTTTTCTTCGTCAATGAAAATGACAGACCACATCATGGGAGGAGTGCAACAGAGTTTCTAGAGGTATTGAAACGATGCAATGGCCTGCATGTTCCCCGGATATAAATCCGGCGGAACACTATTGGGACAACCTGGAGACCAGAGGTGAATACACCACTCTTGAAGGCATTCTGTGCTTGATCAAGGAGGGTAGAGCTACCCTCCTTGGTCTGATGTTCCAAGCATGAAACCTGGTTGGACAAAACAAGTTGCACAGGCTTATCTTCAGCATGTACCGAAGATGCCTAGCTGTGATTGATAGTCATGGTGGGTACACTTGCTATTAGTGAGAGCATTTAGCAGCTCTACGTGAACTTTTTAACTTTATTTTGTTTTTGCCCAGTCAGTTAATAACTACTCATGCAAACCTACCGTGATGGCTTTGCTGTTCGTTTTTTTTTTTTTTCCTTGTTTTTTTTTAATAGTGTAGCAAAATATTTCTCACGTGATCACATTAATATGTTCTTCTTGTTATTAAACCTTGACGAACCATTTCGTAGTGGACTTGCTTTCTCTACTCTTTATTATAAGCAATATGTTTGTGTGCGAATCGAACTCCATTTTCCCGATTTTTTGCTCAGCCGACTTGTGAGTCAGCAGAGCTTATAGGATGCCAGTCGTCCGTCGTCTAGCCATCCACAATTACATTTTCGACTTCTTGCGCAAGCCCATTTGAGAGATCCACTTCAGAAACGTGGTGAGTATGTACCTTGGGTATGTCGCTACCAAGCTTGGTCAAATGCTTACACTCCAATGATTTCTTTTTTTAAGATGAATTCCTCGCTGCAGCTCGGCCCACGACGTGGTGACGGCTCTAGTCACTGATCTAAGTCACACGGAGATCAAGGAACTGTGGGATTCAGCATCGTATCTGTTTTTGGAAATTCATTGAGAATTGATAGTTCAGTAGATAGTTTAATTTACTCTGCCAACACACCGGTTTCAACTCCTTGCGGAGATGACCAGCAGTTCTAACGCTACTCACCGTTATGAAGCAAGTAAGCTAGGATTTCCTGTGTTTTACACGAGAAGAACCCAACCTGCTTGCACAACACGAATGTATAAATATTGAAGTTGATTAATTACCGTATGCATGCTACACTCAAATCCTAATGTGCTGGCCATAAACCTTCTTCCCGTTCTTAAGCACCATTCACTGCAAGTGCCAATATTTTAATAAAATTGCAAGTTGGAACATTTACGAGCAAATTACTCTATGTTACATTTTGCGAGTGTTACCTTTGAATTAATAAAATGTTTGATTTTATATATCAAAATAAAAAATAACTGACAAAAAATGCGCCACTTAAATCTCCACTACCTTGTTACGTCAGCCTGAATGATGCACTGACATGTGAGGTCTGTAGATGTGAACTGGAAATAGTAATTGGAAAGTAACATTGGCGACATATGATGACATTTTTTTTTTTGAAGGATTTGTGGATTTTATGGAGACAAAATTTCTGGATTACTGGAAGAAGTATTCTTTCCAAGGCAAATAAGTAGGCCCAGGCCCTCAGAACCATATGAAAATTGAAATGACAAGACAAGGCAACATGCACCACAGCATATTCGTAACTGTTTGATGATGACCACACTATACTCGGAGCTGCCTGTGTCAATGGCAAAGGGAACAAAATGTTCTCACCAAAACTCTAAGCCCCACGCATCTCGCAATGTTGTCTAACATGCTCACAATGTAGTCTAACATGCTTAGAAATGTCAATTGTTAGGTCGGCAGACTGAGGGCATCATTGCTCTTGGGGGTTTCAAAATTCTACTCAACTAAAAGTTTTTTGGCCTAAAAGGCGACACTATGTCTCCTATGAAGTTCCAAAACAGGTGTCTACTTCACAGGTTAGAAATTGTTTACTTTTATACAGCCCTGATAAGGGGAGTCAATGTTCCCAAAATGGCGCAACAGTGCACACACAATAGTGTGCATGCGAATGGTATTGAGATGATTCAGTGTATAGTATTATTCAAGAATAAATATAAGATGGACTTGCCTAATAGTGAGTGTGTCCTCCATGGTTACGGCGGTGTCAGTCTAATGGTATGGGCCGGGATATCTGATGGGGGCTGTAGTTTCTTATTTTTTTTGCAAGGGAACCTCACAAGGCAGCGCTACATCGACCAAGATCTACAACCAGAGGTCATTCCCTATGCTGGTATAGTGATGGATTTGTTCTAAAGGATGACAATGTGTGACCATATAGGGCACATATTTTCACATAGCTTTTGGCAGCAAAATGTATTGAGACACTACCCTGGCCATCCAAATCTCCTGACTTAAGTCCCAATGAAGCTCTTTGGGATATTCTGGGCAAGCGCGTGAGAGCTTGTGTTACTGCTGGCGCAACATGCATAAAGTTGCAAGACTTTTGGCACAGGAGTTGAATGCAATTCCACAGGCCATAGTAAAGAAACTTGTGTGCAGCGTGCGCAAATGTGTACCTGAGGTGATTGCCAACCATGGAGGACACACTCACTATTAGACATGTCCATCTTATTATGTTTGTTGATTAATAAAGTTATATTTTGAATTATCTCAAAACCATTCACATGCATACTCTCGCGTGTGCAATGTTGTGCCATTTTCGGGACACAAATTCTCCTGATTAGGGCTGCATAAAAGTAAACAATTTCTGATCATTAAAGTACACAACTGTATTGGAACTCCAGAGACATAGGGCTGCCTTTCAGGCCTCAAATGGTCACTTTTAGTCGAGAAGAATTTAAAAAGCCCCCCAGGACTGTAATATATATAATTTTTAGACGAGTATATTTATTACATCTTGCCTAGATTATTGCAATGCCTTGCTTTATGGACTGCCTGATATTTTACTGCGCAAGTTTCATTGCCAGAATTCGTCAGCCATATTGTAACAAACAATTTAATAGTTCAGAAAAACAAAGCCACAAACACACGAGAGATCAAATTACACCAGTTTTACAGAAGTTGCATTGGTCGCCAGTCAAGAGACGAATTGATTTCTAAGTTTTAGCCCAATCCCAAGCCCTCCATGGTTGTGTCCGTTCCTATCTAAGTAAGATTTTAACTATAACAGACCAGTTCGCTCCTTGCGATCCAGTGTGGTGTTTTAAGTTGTATGTGTACTTATTTCAAGACATATGGAACCAGTTCTTTTTCAACAGCTGCCCCAATTTTTTTGGAACACAATGCTGCAAACTATCAGGTCGGCTCTATCTGTCTAGTTTTTAAACACAAATTAAAAACTCAACTTTTTGAACTTGCTGTGTATATGAAGTTGTAACTCTAAAGACACATCTGACGTTTAGTCTTTTTCACCTGTTTTAACGTTATAAACCTAAACTGTATTTTATGTAAAGTGCTTATCAGCATACTTTTATGGATATTAGCCCAATAGTGGTAGTAGTTGTAGTAGTAGCAGTAGTAGTAGTATTGTGTGACACTTATGCAGTTATTTTGTTAAAGCTTTGATGTAATTCTTATCTGTGATTCTTATCTCATACCGTAGGCGCAACTATATTAACAGTGCTCAACAGGAAAAAAGCTGTTGACATGCTACAGCAGCTCAGAAATGTCTGCTTATTCCGGAACACCTTCCATGGCCTGCTTATTCCACAAACCTTAACAGTTTGTTCACAAAAGCTCTTATTCAAAATATAAGTAGTGCATGTCCTCGCAGTTTACAAACATCATCAGTTGACCTACAGATGTGAAACTGACTAACCAGACATGAAGTGCTCAGGACTAAATTGATACATATAAAAAGCTAAAGTGAGTAAAACTGCTATATCAAACATGCACTGTATTAGAGATATACTGAACCAAACAAAAAACGCAACTTTTTCATTTGGGTTTATTTTCACATTGGAACTGTATTTAAAGTTCAAAAATATACGAACCATCGTTAAATCAGTCTAAAATAATGCACCAAGTAGTGTGACCTCAAGGTCGAGTACCCTGACCTTGCCATGGGGTCATTGTCATGAATCAAGAGTGACTACAGCAGGCTATTTTACACAAGTCTCTGACACCTGAAATTAAGGTTGCCAAGTCTTTGATTCTGGGACAGGAAAAGGCCACATTGAAATCAGCCCAAGCGTAACTGTGTGCGAGGATATGAGGCTTTCAAAGTTTGGTGGTTGTGCTGAATCAAGGACAACTGCAGGATTCAGTGTTACCCACATGACTAAAACATTCGTACCTTTACTGGTTGGGTGTAGCCCCTCATGGACAATAAAAGGGCAGCATGGGATTCATTTGGCACAGTATTCCAAGAACTATGGGTCGATTATCAACAGTAGATCGGGAGAGAGAAAATGGCATGCTACAGGCTGGTTTATCTGCTGCAGAGGTGGCAAGAAGACTGCAAGTCCACAAATCCACTATATCCAGACTTGCTACAAGATTCCAGGAGACTGGGGCCACAGCTGATAGACAGTGTCCTGGGAGACCAAGAGAAACCACACCTGCACAAGACAGACACATCAGGGTGTCACATCTGCGGAACAGAACTCGACCAGCCACTAGAACTGCGCAACAGACACCTGGCAGAACCAATAACAGAATATCTGCCTAGACAGTCCGTAATAGACTACAAGAACACCATCTACATGCCAGGTGTCCTTACAGGGGTCAAATTTTGACACAGGCAAGAAGGCAAGCCCGACGACAATGGGCTACTGCCCATACTCACTGGACCCATCAACAGTGGAGGGATGTGCTATTCACCGATGAATCCCGCTTCACCCTGTAGCATGCAATTGGTAGGACATGTGTTTGGCGACGAAGGGGAGAACGCTACTCAGATGCCTGTGTGCTGGAAACAGATCGATTTGGAGGTGCATCAGTGATGGTGTGGGGTGGAATTTCATTCACAGCCAAAACCCAGCTAATCTTCACTTAAGGCAATCTTAACGCTGTCCGTTACAGGCATGACATCCTTCAGCCTGTTGCTGTCCCTTTCATGAGACACCACCAACTCCACTTGCTTCAACAGGACAATGCTTGGCCCCATGCCGCTAGACTGACGATGGATTTTCTGCAAGGAGAAGGAATTAACGTTTTGCCATGGCCAGCCTTCTCACCTGATATCAATCCCACTTAGCATCTTTGAGACTACCTTGACCGGCGTGTTTGGACACGGGATCCAGCGCCCGCCAACCGCCAGCAGCTTCGCTAGGCTCTTCAAGAAGAGTGGGATCGTGTGTCCCGGCAGATGGTGCAGCAGCTAGTGTCATCCATGCACCGACGTTGCATAGCAGTTACAGATGCTGATGGTGGTCACACACAGTATTAGTGGACATGCCAATTTGTGAACTTTACAAATCAATGTTGCCCTGTTTATTGCCAGCTGGTCGCGCCCTCGTTCACAGTTTCAAGTTTTTGTTTTTCACATGTTATGCCAAAAAGACTGCAGAATATGGATCTAATTTGTTTCTGTGATATGAAAGTAACAATAAATATTTAAGTTAAAAAGTTTAAGGGTTGCGTTATTTGTTTGGTTCAGTATATGTTTGTCGGTAATAGAGTTGATATCTATGTGTTGGGTAGGAGGTTTTCTGAGTGATGTTATTCCAAAATGCAACTTTTGTTAGCTTGCATATTTTGCAGGATATTGTTGCTGTATCTGTAGATCACAAAAATTGGAATTTGAGTCTGTTGATAGTGAATAGACTTGCTTCAATCACTTTTAAAAACGTGTCCTCATCCAGGCGAATGTATGGCAAGCTGTGTTGACATTTAGTTGCAACTAGTAATATCACTAAATCAGTTATAGATATCACCAAATCATTTGGCGATAATGCTAAATGGTCTCATAAGATGTATTTAGCGATATTGCTAAATACTTCATTGATATCGCCATGAAGGGCTGTCAAAACTGCTTGCCATAACAATGACCTTTTTTAACTTAACTTTTAACTCCAACATTCTGTCACACTGGACTGTGCTGGTTATGGCATTCGCCTATACCTACCACAATTGCACCATTCTATTTGAATGACCTGGCTGTTGGTCATCACCGAACAAATAGTCATGTCCACAACACACAGTTCTAACTTAAAGAATTGATAAAACTCACCTAAATAGGTCCAACAACTTAAATCAGATAAAACTCACTTTAATAGGTCCAACAACTTCATTCAAGATTCTTAAAAAGTAAATGTAGCAGACAAATCTTCCTTAAATAAAAAAGTGCACGAGATAATGTACTCTTCCAAAGTATAACAACACTCGCCTGCTTACAACCCATATAGTCTATGACCTTGACCTGACTGGAAGGACCAATAAGAGAGCTGTACTCTAGGCTAATTTCCCTATGAAATTAGTTTTATATGAAAATATAGTCAGAAAAGATGGTCCATCAGAATATGTTAATTTTCTTTCACACCGTGGCACTTTATTGGCGGTCTTTTCACCATTCATTTCCCTTTGACCCGATTTTTCTCTCTCATTTTTTCCCAGCTTGTTTTTCATTGTCCAGGTTGTAAAGGCCCCCACATTACAGATGCTTGACCAAGGTAGTGGCAGTGATTGCTCTTTAGAGAATAGTGACTTTCAAAAACACCTCCAGTATGATGTTATCATTTCAAACTAGTTACAAAATGGCATACATATCATACTTCACAGTAAACGGAAATTCTGTCTCAGCCATTCAAGTCATGCTGTGCACAGTAGTTGCATGATGGTTTCAGTCCCTTATTTATAGTAGTGGCTGTTCACTTGGAAATTCAAGGTAAAACCCATGGTAGAGTTGCAGACTTTGTTGTGTTGCCTTTGGTGAGCATATGCCAATTAATCAGATATGACTGGCTACTCGCGGCAGTATTATGGCTGGAGGCCTTGTTGTTGTCCCCAAGAGAAAACAGTTTTATTTCTTGTCTTGTATAGGCATCTGAGCATTTCCGTCAAATCATTTTCATAAATATTGACTGCTACTGAACAAGATTAAGAAGTCCTGTGGGAAAAGCCATCGCACCTGAAGATGTCATCCTTCCTAGTACTTAGTTTCTAACATGTTGTTTACAGCATGTGTATGAACATTAGAGATTAAGGAAGGTACCTCCAAATGGTCATTTATGGTTATTCTAAGGATTAAAATGCCACAAAAATCATCATCGTGGTCCCAACCATTTCCTGGAAATATCCATAACTGTGCATTTGGCAGTTCCTTCAATTATCTCTAATGTTAATACAGCCATTATGGATACAGTATGAATGTGACTTGAGTGGCTAAAACAGACTGTGTTTGCAACTTAGCATGATGTGTATATCAGTATTTCACTAGTTATGAGTGTTTACATCAAAATTGGTGTGTTGTGGCATGGAGCCATATAAGTACGCAAGCCTTCTAAAGCTGCCATTTGCTTGTTCACATGCTTGGCTATGGATAGCCTCCACTGTTGGATACTGTTGGTAGGTGTCCACGGAAAATCCTCAAGTGCATACGACATGCTATACAACTGTGGTTGGCCAGCATTGCCATACACTATCAGCATTGGCATGGCTTGAAACATACCTACCAGGATTTGAAATGACGTTTTGCGAGATTCCACAACAACACCACATCAGTGAAAAGTCAAACATATTTAAAGATTTAGGAGCAATATTAGTAACAAGACTGGGGCAAAACCAAGAGCTACGCTAATGGGTGTTTTTATTTGTCTTGGCACAGGCTAGAGTGAATTTTTTCTTTCTTTCTTTTTAGTGCAGTTTTCACTTACATAATCAGTTTTGATACACACTCAAATTACTTCAAGGAACAAACTTCTATTTTCTTTGCCCGTACAAAGCTTACATCAAGTCTCTGTATTATCCTCGCAAAATGGTCATCTAAGGGACAAATTCCACCAATCAATTAGTTCCTGAAAAGGGCAGCCCCATTTGGGCTCTGTGTTATATATCGGGTCAAACAGCCTCTGACCCTGGAGGTTTGGTGTCCCTCAGCAATAAATGAAGGTTTGCCTCCAATGTGCAGCCAGTTCAGACCTGCTTTTCAACCATTAGTAACTACGAAGTCACAAGTAGTGATGCCTGGTTGAGCCAATCCCACACAGCCTCTGTGATATGCTCAGAGCCCTTAAAGTTCTCCAGAAGGAACCTCAAAGTGGCCAAAGAGACTTTGGAGTACAACGCTGTAAGGTTGTTTCCCCGGGCATTCTTTTCAAGTCTCTTATATGCCTGAAAAGAGGCAGTGATGGACTCATGTGGAAGTCGCTGCAGGCTCAGTCACTGCCCCCACCTGCTTGACCCACATAGGGCTAGAGAAGGGAATATTCTAGAGCACTAGGCCTGGGGCCACAGCTGCTGCTGACTGAAGAGTCTGCTGGCCTGAGGGCACCCATGGCAATTGTGAAAACTCCAGAGTCTCCAGAGGGCTCAAGCCAGGAGCCACAGCTGCCACCAACTGAGAAATCTGCTGCCAGGAGGGGTCCCGCTGGGGTTCAACAAACTCTGGAACCCTCCAGATTATTAGGTGCTCTGTCCAAAGAGTTTGGGCAGGATGCAAAACTGGTTCTTAAGCTGGAAACTTCTAAGGTGGCATTTAGGTCACTTATGGGCCAACCACTTAAGCTTTGATGTTCCAGGTCATTTGGACTTACAATCCGAGTGCTCAGACAGGCTGAGGTACCAAGATACTCAGACAGGTACCCAAAAGTTTCCACTCAGGCCTCACTGACTTCCTCTGTTTTGACTCCAAGCACTCAGATTGAAGGAACCAAGATTTTGGAAAATCCGACTTCTGCTTTGCCTGCCTCTATGGATATGAATGCAAAGTGGTCAGCTAGAGGGAGAAAAACAGTTTAAGATCCATAGCATCTATTGGGTCCTGGCCAAGGTCTCCAGGACTGATAAGAGTCCCAGATCAGTGGGTAAGGAGCTTGGTCATCACCTAGGTGGTGCCAAGTGCCCAAAGTCCCCAATAGATGATCTCTTGCTACCCAACTTGCAACTATGCCACCCCCTAATTCTTCCCAGGGGGTTTGAGGTGAGGCAGCAGTGAACACTTGGGCATGCGTTCCAGCCACTGCATTCACTTTGCATCTGCAGTGGAGTTGCGGGGGAAAGGACAAGTGTCATCTCCCTACCTAACACAAAACCTATGTGTATTCACAAGAACACCTGTGGTCAAGTTATTAGTGACAACCAAAGCAGTGATCATGATCCCAGGCTGCCATGTGGTGGCTACAGGAGTCCTCCCACTGTCATTCACCCAACAACAGGAAAGAGAAGTGGTCTCTGGTTCCACACCCACAGCATGCTGTTTAACAGTTATGCCTGATTGCGATTGTCTTCCCTCTATCTGTGAATTAACACATCAAAAGGCCATCCTGGAAAAAGATGATTTCAAGCCAACACTTACCAGCTGTACTCCACTTTTCTCATGGGCACCTGGAGGGCAAATATACATGATTCGTAACTCCAAGGAGCCCAGGAAGGTTTTGAAAACAAATTCTGTAGATACTGCCCAGCAGAAATTGCCTGGTTGGCACAGTCCTTCCTCTCTGCGATCTGAACGTCGAGACACCATCTTGAAAACATAAGTTTCAAGCTAAATGACCAGTCCTACTCCCAACTATTTTACAGGTATCCACAGATCAGAAATCAGCTATCTATGTCTCTGAAGAGTCCTGGACCTATAAGAAAGGATTTTTCACAGAAGTGAACATGTGAGAAGCACCAGAACCATGATGGTGAACAAAAGGTCATTGAGCTCCCAACTTCAATGAGCAAGCCAGTTATGGCGCTCAAAGAGGAAGGATGATTGAGGGAGCATGCCCACTGGGTGTAACCACCGATCCATAGGAACTGAAAGATGGCGCCATGGGACCATCAGGTTTTGGAACAATCAAGTGAGTGAACTAAACTGGATTTCTTGGATGGTCAACCCAGACACAGAGGTCTAGGCAATGGTGGTCAAAAGGTAATGTTACATAGCTAATATATATGTATGCAGCATAAAGTCAACCGACTGTGGCATTTCTGTATTGTACGATAAATATGTAGTGTTTAGGGTACATACACATTGAACTTTTATCTTTTCTCTCTTTGAACTTTCTATCAATTTTATTTCTTTTTAAGTTATATTCATATATGGCATGATCAATTGATTAATAAAATATGTTTAAACTGAAGCAAGTCAAAATATGTGGACTTGGAAGTTACGTTACAATTGAAAAAACGGTCACATGTTGGTGAGAGATGGACAGCTGCTTCTGCATCGGCCAACAGGGGGATCCAGCTTTTCATCCACATTGCAAAAACATGTTCTGATATCTGCATTAAAACAGGGTACTTTTGAATTGATGATTGAAAGTATCGCCAGACAGCACCATCAACAGGTGCAGGTGTGGTATTTAGGCCATTCTCCCTGATTTACACAAAATGAACGGTTATATGCTTAAACAAAAATCATGTATATATTGAACAAGACACGACAGAATACAATGTTTTATAGTCTTATTCCATTTTGAAGATGAAAAACCTCTGCACAGTAAATAGTTTAAAGTGACAGGTGTTTACCTTACATATAGATACAAGTGATTATGTTGCAGGAAGGATTGCGTGGTGTTCCTCAATGATGTAAGGGGTACAGGCTAAATGGCAAGTGAGCACGCTGCACACATCGCACAATGGCAAGTTCCATAGTTTTTTTCAGCTCAATTGC
Source organism: Hermodice carunculata (assembly GCA_964020975.1). NCBI lineage: Eukaryota > Metazoa > Annelida > Polychaeta > Eunicida > Amphinomidae > Hermodice > Hermodice carunculata. The sequence continues at coordinate 12,629,988 of OZ026616.1, read as the reverse complement.
CAAGCCCTTGGTAAGATTAGGATCTTCCTTACCACCCATGGCCACAATAGTCATAATTAGGGTACCCAAATTATACGAGTTTGTTGACAGGCAAAGGTATATGTTACCAATCCAGGTACCTTGGCTACTACAGTAGGTACAAGCAACTCTTTTGTGCCACTGTGAGAAAAAATTTCTATGATTGGCAGCATGCCCATACATGATAGCCTCCTCAAAAAGAATGACACACAAACAGAATGAAAAACCTGTATACAAAAGCAAAAAAAAAAGGAAGACCCCTGCCCCAAAACTGACGACCATCTAATTTTTTTAAACTTACAACTCTTTTGTCCAGTGCCCCTGAAACCAAACATTTTGTTCCAAGTTGTAGAAAATCGTATTCAGATTACAGGTGTTCCATAACCCAACTGACACAAGCCTGCTTTAGCAGTTCCTTATGTTATGAGGAAAGCTGGTTAAGCCTCCAACTATTCCTGTATTATATCTAGCCAGGAAAATCCAAGAAACTTGGATTTTATGGGGGACCAAAGACACAGAGAAATCGTTCATGTGATGCCAGTAAATGTTGCAAAACGGTGCAGGGTTGTGTGCATTTGCTTAGCACCTTGCCTTGCCCTGGCACATAGTTCTGGTCATCAGTGTGAGAATTAGTGGGGGGGGGGGGTCTCTGTAGGCAGATGCACTGGGGCGGGGACAAGTGCTAACTTTTTGTTATATTGGTGATATTCTCTGGGTTTTGATGCTGATAATCTGTTTCAGGTTCTCAATTTATGTCATACCTTTGATGCCTTTCTATATGTAACACCTGCATTACGATTATGAGGCAGTGATCTTTGCGCAGGAATGCCCTTTTCTGGGTTTAGATGAATTGAGTTGTTAAATGATACACACTTGCGTGCAAGACCAATTTGAAAAGTTACAATCCTTGCATATTAAATAGTTGTCAACTGTAGAATGATTTCTGCATGATCTTGTGGGGGGGGGACTTTAAATCAGTGATTTGTGCACCAATATACGGGAAGACTCTGATGCCATTTTACCAGCATGATATGTGTCAAATCACTGCATACTGTATAATCATAAATTTTTGGGAGGGATATATATTCCGAATTTTCCCGAGAAAACCCAGTTCGGGAATATTAAACTCGAAAAAACTGTAGCACATTGAATGTGGAATGTAGACCTGCATGAAATCAGTAAAACAAAACCAGTGAAATTCTGATTTGAAGTGTGTTCGGGAAATTTTTTGCCCAGGAATATAAATGATTACACAGTAAGCTGGTACATGAAACGTCTTTCTGGTATTAATGCAACATTTCAGTACATCGTCAACTGAATAGGTTGAGATGTAGCTGCAAGTTAAACACATTTCTTTGTTGTAGCTGGCGTGCCCTTTGGTGGCTTGAGATGATGGCTGATGATTTATTCATTTATTTAGCTGTAAATTCTTTTTTATGACCGAATGTAGTATGCTTCATAGCAGTTTGACTGTTTAATTCATGTGCATAATTTCTTACACCGGTGATTTGAGGACCAATATATCTTTAGATTTTAATGCCATACTACCAGCATGATGTGTGTAAAACCAATATAAATGCTGGCACGTAAAACTTTTTTTCAGTATTATAATGTAACATTTCGGTATATTGTTTTATTCCCAAGGTTGACTTGGCGGGCAGTGCAAAGGCCACCAACAAAGGCCTTTCTTACTGTGGTATTAAATGATTTAAACACATTTCTTTGTTGTAGCAGGTGTGCCTTTTGGTTGCATTATGGTGAAGGATCGTGGTTTACTCATTTATTCAGTTTTAATTTTTCTATGACTGAATGTGGTATGCTCAAGTTCTAGGTCTGTGTGATTTATGTGCAATGGCACAGGGACTTTACACCAGTGATTTTTGGACCAATATATCTGCATTTATACCATACTACCAGCATGATTTGTGTCAAACCAATGCATATGATGGCACATGATGTTATACTGGGGTATACTACTTTGTTTTCTCATGGAACAAGTGATTCCTGGGGTGTGTGTAAACCATTAAAAATACTTTCATTTGGAAATTCTTGAGCCCTGAGGGCCGGTTCATCATTCCTGATGTCATAATTCGAAGCAAATGGTCCTCACTAGTAATCATATATGGGCCCAACCATGATAAGCCTCTCTTTTTTAAGAATATGAGTACATTACTACAAGGAATTCCAAACAATGAGAAAATTGTATGTTGGGATTTCAATTTTGTACTAGGTATAGATAGAGATAAAAGAGGTGGCAGTAGAATAGATAATACACAATCCTGATACATTAGATTTACCTGCTACATAAACAATCCTAATGCTATATTTTGTAGGTTGGATTTCTTTTTAGTGTCTCTTAGCTTATCATCGTATATAAAAAGTAGATATCAGACCAGAATTTAAAACTGATCACTCTGTGTTTCCTTTAAAATTGTCAACGGAAAGTACAGAGAGGGGCAAGGGTTTTTGGAAACTTTACTGTCCATATCTGACCGATAAAGAACACATTGATTTGATAAAACAGATTGTAACATAAACAGCGCAGCTAAACTAAAGAACGAAATGTCATAGTTTTATGGAATACAGTAAAGGCTGAAGTAAGAGGTTAAACAATTAAACATGCATCTATGAAAAGGAGAGGATCAATAGGATTAAAGAATTTGAGGACACAAAACAGAGTCTGGAAGAGTTGCAGCAAAATGATACTGACCTTGATACGCTTAAGGATGAAATTCAGCTAACTGAAGATAACTTAGAAAATATATATAGTATAAAACTAAAGGGACACTAATCGGATGTAAAGTGCAATGGTACGAGGCAGGAGAAAAGTAACTGAATATTTCTCGAACATAGAAAAGTGAATGGTAGTAGAAAAATGGGATGGTAAAAACATATAAAAAGCAAATTTTGAATGAACAATCAATGTTTTATAAAAAAAAAAAAAAAAAAAAAAAAAGATATATTCAGAACAGGCAACCGAATATGATAGTTTGAGAAGAGGTGATACCAGATAAAGAGTAACCAAATTGCCTGAGGATCAGAACGTTATATGTGAGGGTCCCTCAACAGAGCATGAATTTGTAACAATATTTAAGGTTTAAAAATAATAAAGTCCATGAACAGATGGGCTTTCAATGGAATTGTATGAAACTGTTTGCAATGAGGTGAAGGATTTATTGGTAAACGCTACAAATAATGCAGATGAAAGTGGATCCTTGACTTAGCGTCAAGCCATTATTACTCTTCTACCTAAAAAAGAAAGGGATCCACATTCACTTAAAAAATTGAAATATATATCATTGCTTAATACAGATTATAAACTTTTTTCAACATCTTTGGCTCAAAGAATGAGAACATTTTTAAGAGATTATTGTAAGAGACCAGATAGGTGTCTTAAACAGTATATGCATCGGTGAAAATATAATGCGCATACCAGATATATTAGGAAACACAAAAAGTGAAGATATCCCTGTTTTTGCCATGTTTATTGATTTTGAAAAGGCAATTGACAGGCTGGATTGGAAGTTTATACAAAAACGTTGGATTTTTTTTAATTTTCGCCCCCTATTTCCGGCATAGGATAGATGGAATTTATTATAATACTAGCAACCAAGTCCTAAGTAATGGGTGGGCCATAACTTCATTTACTTTGTCCCACGAAGTGTGTTAGGTTTGTCCACTGTCTCTATATCTGTTTGCTATTGGAGTAGACATTTTAGGAATTATCATTCAACAAAACAATAGTGTTGAAGGCATTCAGATGGAAGATAAAGAATATAAAATAAGCCAATATGCAGACGAAACATACTTTACTATTAAGACAAGACAAGACATTTTACAATAAGTTCTGAACGTATTTGAAAGATATGAAGAAATGTTCTGGTCTGAAAGTTATGATAAATATGAAATAATGCTAATATGTTGTTTGAAACCCTCACATTTAAGCTAAATACACATTAAGGCATTAGATGGACAGATGGACCAGTTACACAGTTAGGAATCGCGATGAGCTCAAGTACAAATAAACTACCAAATTTAAACTATAATCCACAGCTACAAAAAATTAAGAATCAGATAAACATATGGTCACAACGTACCTTTTTCGTTATATTGGATAATTACAGTGCTCAAAACGTTTGCGCTGTTCCAATTAAATTATGTTATGGCAGTTGTCCCAAGCCCAACTTCTAACAGAGTTCAGGAGAATTTCTTTAAAAAGAGTTAGAAAAAAAAACCTTTATATTCCTGTCTTTGGGGGGAAACCTCATAGAGACAAAATAAAACGTAAGAGTATTATAGGTACATATGAACAAGATGGTTTGAAAATGCTTCATATCAGCTCACAAAACAAGGCTCTACGTTGGGTAAAAAGATTATTCCCCATGATGAGATTCGCACCAAATAGCACGTTTCAGAGATATATGGAAATGAAATTTTCACTTTAAAAATATATATATGAAAATATAAAGAGTCTGTTTTGGAAAGAAGGTATTGAAATTTGGGGAATGGTAAATTATTTGGAGCCAAAAAAATCAAAAGGAAGTGGCTCACCAATATTGGTGGCACAACTCATAGATTAAAAATGGATTCAAATTGATAATAAAATAGCTTTCTATGCAAACTGGAATAGAAAAGGCATAGACATAGTAACGGCTTTAATTGATGTTAAAGGTAATTTGATGACTTATGCTGCCTTCTGTATGGAATACCCTAATTTACAAGCCAATATTTATACTCACCAAGGTTTAATTGCAGCTATACTGGGACAATGGAAAATGATATTAAATGACTTGACACTGAAAATTTTGAACCTTATGTCTATTTAGTGGAAAAATTGAAAAAGATTCTTCTATTGTTTATTTATTGAAAATATTTCATGCTGAAAACTTTCCCTTAGAACTAGGACCAAGTGGCTGATGTGCAGGCACAGCATGCAGTCCAGCTTTATCACTGATATACAATTAGGTGGAGAGGCATTTAATTTATGACCCGGTACCAGGTAACAGCGGATGTTAATTGTTTGCATTGTCTACCATATTGGTAGAGTAGGCACCCCACTGTCCTTATCAGCACACGAAGCATGCCAAGGAACAGATAGAAGCTTAACCTGGACCCTCCATTGTTCCCTGCCTGGCCTTTCGCCTACTAGGAGTATGGAGCTATCTTTCCTCTACAGCAGTGTTTCCATTATGTTTTATACCGCCAACAATTTTATTTAATGAGTGGAATGTGGACTTAAACAATGTAATTGATGAAGAGTACTGGGATAGCTGTTTTACACAAATATGTAAATGTACAATTTTTGCTATATTAAGAGCTTGTTTCATTTGGGTATTGAAGACTGTGCTCTTTATGTAATGAAGAAGAGCTATTATTTTTTCGAAGTCACGCAGCGATTTTGGCGCGAGGTTCTTAATTAGGTCAAAGTGCAGATGAAAAAGTAACATTCTCTTTTCCAAAACTGACATTTTATTGGGAATCTAAACAGAAGGAATTAATTTTGGGTCATTTATCTCTCTATTTGCTAAATACTACTTATTCCCCTCTCATGATAAAAATTTGTCAAATTTAAAAATTATAAAAACAAAGTGAATGAAATTAGATTGATAGAATAGAATGGAGTAGTGATTTGTGACAAACTGAGACAACATAACTCAAAATGGAAATTTCTGTCTCCGTAACCAATTTGCAAACACCAATGATACTTAATATAATCTTTGATACAATTTACTTAGAGGTTTAACAAACTGTGACAGTGTCACTATTATTGAAAATTTGACTTAATATTGTATATCAAGTGTAAGTTTGTAATACAGATTAGTTACACCATTGCCTGTAAGTGCTTGATAATATTATATCACACCTATCTATCTTGTTACAGAATACAAACAAGTTTTAAAAAGTTACCAATTTTTGCTTATCTTTTATAAACCAACGTGTAACTGAAAATTCAGAAATCGATCACGTAAGGTGCAGGTATATACAATGTAGCGACACGTTACTGTACTTTCCATATACATATAATGCTACTGAAAAACAAAAACAAAAAATCACTCAAACGCAATGCATATAATGTGACAAAACTTCAGATTAGATTTCATATACAAACAGGGACCTTGAAAACAGAAATCCTTTATATATGCTGGAAATAAATTATAAAAAATATCAGCTAAATTTTCAATTTTTCAAAACTGGAACTGAAAACAGAAAGATCGTTCATTTGTGATACAATAATGTAGCAAAATATCAGCCCAGCTTTCATACGCTATATTAAGAGGGAACTCAAGGCAGACCATGCTTGGAGTCATCATGATGCATTACTTGCAATGCACAACCATGGGCATGCACTGATGGAGGAATACTTGGTGGGGCATCATAAGAACAGTCATCACCTCCGTCTTGCTCAAAATTCAAGTTTTATAGAACTAAGTATTCACTTACCTTATGATTGCAGGCACGTAAATGTCATCTCTTGTTATTGTATGGCCTACGCAGGGCTCTTTTCCGCATCCAGATATAACTTCAAGCGTATTAGCTGCCTTTCTGCCATTGAATTATTAAAGTGTGATGTAATGTATCACTGCGCACAAAACCAACATCTCAGCTGATTTTGTCAGTGTAGTGATCCTTGTTTTGGATAGCCACCCCATGCGAGTTATCAAATCCTGAAATGTGCTAAAATATGTGGTCTTTCTTCAGAGGTGCAATGAGATGGAACATATAGGGCCCCCAACCTGTCACATGTGTTTTATATTGCCGGGTGGTCGGTCACCAAAGTTGTCGTTGCAGGTAGGGACCTAGGGCATTCACACATGTATAATAAATAAGAATTTAACGCCTTGTATTTTATGTTAAAGTTTGGGAAAAAAATCTTTTTGGATTTGCTTACCGACGCCATGTTCCAGGCAACTTCCAGTTGAAATAATGAAACTGTAACATGATAATCTCTGGCGGATAAGGCTCGCTGGGGGCACTTATCCGAATAAGCGGGCATAATCAAACCCTTTTAAAAACCTATTTTTGTAATCGTATAAGAGTTAAAGTTACTCATAATTATATACAACAATATACAATAGCTTCTTAGGATAAATTGAAAAGGGGACGTACAAATGTTGACAACGTAAACAAAAAAGGGTGATGTTCATATATATTTTACAAGTATAATGCCGTATGAACTACTGCCAAGAGACCCGTGAGCTTAATACTTTGCTGCCATATAATCTCAGGACCATCACTGAGAATTCATTTTATGAAATGCATTTCCCCGTGACTCCTAGAAATAAATCAAGGTCATCCATATGATGCAACATTAAACTTCCACATAATCCCACATCTCTGGTACATTTGGTATCGTTTCGCATATTCTTTATCAATATGTTGAATTCATTGTAATTTCAAGTGCCTTATGAGCTTTAAAAATAAGTCAAGGTCAAACAACATATTAGAAAATTTGACCATCGACCTAATGCATATTTGATGTACGTCTTGCAGCTCCATCTCAATTTAAAATAAAAATATTAAATTTCAAGTTTTTTCAATATCTATGATGCTAGTTCCACTCCATAGTACCAATGACGCCACCAAAACTCCACTACCATAGACCTTTGTCTGTATAATATTCCTGCAATGGTATATTGCCACATGTGCACAAGTTCGGACCTGATGACCATAACAAAGTATCATTTCCTGATTCCTCCATGATCTTCAGAAAGTAGGTCAAGCTCGCTCATTTTATGTTGTATTGGAACTCTATATTAGATACGACATTAATGGTATTGCTAGCCTTCTTATTTCTCAACATGTAGAATTTAGTTTCCTTTACTATGTTTCTAATGACCTTGAACAATAGGTGGAGGTCAGTCAAAATTGACAAAATTTGATCATTTGAGTAACGCATATTTGGTATAAATTTGAAAGTTCCATCTCAATTCATAATCAAATCACCACCAGTGGCGCCAGCATGACTCCGTGCGTCATTGGTTTTTTTCTGTATAATGGCATATTTGCACATGTGCACAAGTTCAGACGTAATGACCATAACAAAATATCATTTCCTGAAATGTATTTGCTTTTTTTCAGTTTGTTTTCTTGAAATCCTTTACTAAGCAACTTGCATTTTAACACAGAGAGTCTGCTGTATCTTCGTTTTCCTTGTTCTGGATACATTTCTTTCCAATGTGCTTCTAAATGCTCCTTGTTGTCGATTGTGCATAAATCATCAATGTATCTGTGGGTATAGCTGTAGTTTTTCCTAGCTAACCCATAATTGTTTTTTGTCTTTTCCTCTATCCATTTTGACTCATAATAGTAAAGGTAGAGGTTTGCCTTATATGGTGCTGGGTCAGTTCCCATGGGAATTTCTATCCTTTGTCTCTTCGTGACATCTGCAACTTGAACTACTGCATTAACTACTATAAAGTCAATCATGCCATTAATTTCTTCTTTGCTGTATGTTTTGCCTTTTCGGCCTTCTTTCATTTCCCACTCAGCTCCATATGATGAAACTCTAATTTTCGGACGGACTGACATAAATTATCGCATGAGCTCTGCGACCGAAGCTCAGCAGAGCTAAATTCAAAAACAAAAACAAACAAACAAAAAACTTTTCAGTTGGAATATATGTATTTTTACCGTCATGGTTGATAAAGCTAATGAGATCGTGCGTGAATAATTAAACCAGCTCAGTTGGCTTCAGTACGTGAACAGCAACAAACAAGCGCCCAATTGCTTTGACTGCCTGTAAAAAAAATGAATTCATATTTTGATGTGTTCAAATAAAACGTCCTTGCCTATGGGCAAAATGATGTAAAAATTGTATATTTATCAATGTACAAAGATATTGCAAATACGTAACAGAAATTTACACATACTTGGTACACGCAAGGGCGGTATCTTCGTAATTTTGCTAATGAATACGTTTCCAGGTTTCTCAGTGAGCTCTACTCAAGGAAGCGGGGCACAACTCATTGAAATATGTGGAAATTATATTTAATTGGAACAGCGGTAAAAATAAAATTTAAAAAAATACATATTAACCGACACAGAGACCCGGCACAGAGAAGACGTGACGTAGCTGAAAAAGCATGTCTTTGAAACCTTATATTTATATTTTCAGTTGCCATCACTGGGTGTCGCGATATTCGCCTTTTTATAAAGTCGGATGTTTTGCTGCGTCTGCGGACTCACAGATTGCTGCGCAGAATGACTTCATCATGCAAATTACAATGGATATTTGTGAAACTATGAATATGCAATACTGACCCATACAGCAGTAACACTGTGCAAATAAAATGCAGCTAAGTGGTATATTTTTGGAAATATAACACTTTTTCTATGCACTTCACAACGGACTCCCAATGCAATTATGTGTTTTGAGGTGACCCCGTCAATCACTAAAAATCATTATTTTTCTTCAAAGATTTGATTTTATCTTAATTTTTTCAGCTGGGTTACATTATTATTATCTGTTAGAAACGAAATAATACAGCTTGCTAGAAAAAATCTGGTCAGTGCAGCTGCAATCACCTTATACCACACCTGCCTAAAAATGATGGCTGCCAGGGGGCACAAACTGCCTCATTGCTGAACAGTCGAGAAAAGAACAAATGTGGAAAAATAAAGATCCAAATAAAAGTAAATGAAAGTTCCACAGAGTAAAACCATAGCCGATGCATCAATTTAAGAGATCGTCAAAAAACACAGAACATGACGCAAAAACCAAAACAGTGCAAAATGGAACGGGATTAGGGCAGCAAAGTGCAGAATTAAAACAGAATTATAGCAGAACAGAACAATGTGAACAGCACATGGCAGCACATAGCAGGATCTGAGTAGCATTAGAACAGCACACGGCAGCATATGTCAGGATAAGAGCAGCAATAGAGCTTAAATTCTTGCAAAATGGAGCAAATGAATTAACAGTCATGAAAGTTGGTCCAATAAAGTTAATAAACATACGAATTAGTAGGACGAAGAACATGCAATGAACTTCAAACGAATACAAATAAATAATGCATCAGTATCCAGTGTTACTTACTTGAGGCAAAGCGAAATAATCAACCGGAGCAAAACTATCTGTAGATACCTTAATTTTGAACAGTTTTAAGAGTAAAACAGTCCCTCAAAAAACTAAACAGGTGCGCCTATAAAGGTATTTATTAGAGCCTGACCGAACCCGACCAACCGAACCCGAGCTTACCGGATTTCAGGATTGAAGCCCGGCTCGGGTTCGGCTTTTACGGTCACTAAACGTTCGGGTTCGGTTATCATTATTAATGTTGGCAAAAAAGTTAAATAAGAAGGTCACTGATGTTACTTCTCGTACTTGTATACACATTAAACAATGCAACAAACGCTACTTTGCAATTAAGTGCGTCAAATGGGTTGCATTTATCGCCTGAATTACATTAACAATAGTAATGCCACAGTGCAAAAGAGTAACAGCTACAAACCCCTGTGTAAATAAAGCTTTAAATGAGCATTCTAAGATGTCTAAGTTTATTTATGACATGTTTGAATTGCATATACCGAACCCCAACGGTGCCCGGTTCGGGATCTGTAATGTGTACCGAGAACCGAGTACCCGGTTCGGTTTGAAACTACATGTTCGGTCAGGCTCTAGTATATATGTATATATATATATATATATATATATATATATATATATATATATATATATATATATATATATATATATATATATATATATATATATATATATTCAACTAATCCTGAGGTAGGTTGCTCCGCACAGAAGGTTACAATTACATTGATGATAAAATATGGACAGTGGCACACAAATCAGTACAGCTGTGGGCACTTTTCCTGACCGATGGAGATTGCCTTTCGTGTTAATCACTGGGTTTCTTACACCAACCGAAGCAATATTTTGTAATGTATGGGCAATTTTCGAAATGAAACATAACATCGCTTCAAATACAGGAATGTGCAGAAGAGGTAAATACCCCAAGGTACAAGCACTTCGTAAAATCGGAATAACAATATTCAGAGTTTCCCCCCCCCCAAAAAAAAGATTGAAATAAAATAAATTCAAAGCCTTTAGTTCAAATCAAAAGATGGATAGTGCAAGAATTGTCATACAGTTTGTTACTGAATTACTGCAGTGACTGGCTCATTTAATTGCAACATAGTGGTTACTAATCACGAGGACCAGAGACTACTGTGATGTCACCTAAGTAATCTGCATCAATGAATCACTACTGCAGTGTACATTTCCATTGAAGCAGTTCCAGAAACACGTCAAGTTCAACGGAATGCAAAATGAACTTAGGGACACAATGAATGCATCTGTAGGAGTTGTGGACTCATTGCAATAAGGAAAATCACCAACAGGTTGCTGGGGTCGGACATTGATATGATACCTCCAGCTGTATTCTGATATCGTTGGTTTGTTTCATCACAGTTCACAAATTTAACAATACAAAAAGTATGTCCTCCTAAATCGTCAGAATCCTCCGCTGTGCAGGTAGGGGGGGGGCATTCTGCGATAATGGACACCCAAAATCTGATCCAAATATAGTGAGATTGTTAACACTCCCACGAATTTACTCATGACTCTTCACATTCCTATATTATAATTCAATAAGCAGTTCTATGATTCTCCCTTCGCGGAAGCAATAATGTGTTTGCAATTTTATTCTAATAGTTAAATTAAATTTAGTCGCCCTGCCCTCCAGACGCACTAGTAAGCCACATATGCACAGACACTTGTTGTGCGTTATGTCTACATGTGTATTGCATAATGACTTGTATAGAGCTATGTGACAACCACAGTGATCATAGTATTCACATATCACCACACCAGAACATTCCTTTTCCGGTATGGGGGATATAATCCAGTGGATATGAGCATATTGCGGATTTCCGATTTTCAGCTACATACTGGCCTTGAAGGTTGCTAAACTAATTCCAGGCCCGGAACTTCCTTTGATCAACATGGACGTCAGGACATTATACAAACTTTTGCACGATGCTACGGACCTATTTCAGAAATAAACTTCAAAAAACAAATATCTGTTGTAACTTACAAATATTTACATTAGCGGTTAGTTGGAACATTTTTGAAAACTAAAAGGATAAGAACCTTATTCTTTATGGTAGTTGACCTCAAATTGAATAGGAACTACATGCCGCAATCTAAATCATCATACAATGCCAGTGCCAATTTTGGTTTCTTTATTTTCCAGTGTATTCATGGCAAAATAAACTTGGTTTGTTATTGATTTGTGTTTGATAATGTTATATCACATCTTCAATGTTGTATTAATAATGTGGAAGATATTTGTGCAACATATGATCAGTATTCATAAATTTATTTCATCTAGCTTTTCTTTTAAACTACAAATCACCCCCTATTGCATATGCAGCGCCATAATGCATCCCAGTAGTTAAATGACATCATGCTGGTTCTACATGAGTAAAGTGCAGTTTTTCCTTTTTTCTTTCTTTTCTTTTTTTTTTTTTTTTTTTTTTGCCTTGCACTACGAACAACATTTATCACCTACGCAATGCCAAAATAGCCTGCCAATTGTCAAAATAACCCCCAAAATGGATTCCTTACCTTCATATTAGCCAGTTGTGACTATTCACACATTCTCTTCTGTACTCAAGCTAGTAGCTTATGTACTAATGTCTTTCACGAACTAATTAGCACAGTCTATGCCAATTAAATGACTGTGAGCATTATTAACAACATTCTATCACCAATAAAATACCAGAGCTGAGTCCCGGTATCCTGGGAAGTAGTAGGAATTGTTGCATAATACACGTTTCTAGCTTATACATGTCTTAAGTGTTCCATAGTGCCTGATGAAAAGAAAATATTAAGCGGTGACCTTGGTTTTGAAGGTCAAAATGGCCGCCAATTATCAATGTAACCCCCAAAATGGATTCCTGACACGGCAAATGCGCTATATGCGACTACTGATATGTTTCCTTCTGTTCTCTCGTGAACAGGTTGTGTACTTCTTTCTTTCGGGTGCTAATTAGCAAAATATATGCAAATTAGATGAGTCTGAGCACAAACATAAATTGTCTCGTTGGATTTTTTTTTTTTTTTTCATTTTGCCCCAAGGAACACTTGTGCCAAGTAGGACCTTTGCACTGCTAAGTGCAGTGAACACCCTCTCAGCAAGTCTACTACTACATTGTACCTAATTTTTTTTCCAGACCATTTCCCTGAAACTTAAATGTGCATTTCAGATATTGCGCTTCGTTTACTGCTACATATGTATAGCAACAAAAACGTTAGCGCAGTTTGAAATATTTCCACCACTAAACCACTTATATCTTTGAATGGAGAGAAACAAGGTTGAGTTCTTACACCTGTTCTTTTCGGAATCAAAATGGAAACCTGCTCATTATATTACATAATTCTCATTATTGCAGGTCATATTGGCCATATATTTATCAGTGTTTAGGTTATGCTGATACATTAGCTCTAATGGGTGCCACAATGTTTTCGTTGAACGAATAACTCGACATATGTAGTGAATTCGCAAGCAAGGTGAATGTTATGTTTAACCCACGGAAAAACAAAATGTATGTCTTTTGATAATAACGATGACACAACTTTCATTTGTGTAAGTAGTAAGGCAGTAAAGCAGTCTGGAAATTTTGTAATCTCTGTTATTATATTGTTTCAAATGCATCAATCTAATGTCTTGAATCCATTTGTTGAGAGATTTTGCAATTATTTTAATTTTAAAAAATGAGTTTACACATGGCTCAGCTTGGTAAAGCCTTTTCTTCTATGCTCCATCTGCAGTTTTAGGTATATTGAGTGTGTTGTTGGATCCCAATCATGGGATTATTCTGAAAATGAAGTAGACAGAATGTAGGGTTTAAAAAATCCCATTCATAATTTTCACCAAATCTCAAAGTACAATAACAAGAATATAATATCAGTGTTATAAAATGAGCAGTATATTTATAAAGTAAAAAAGCTAACAACAAAATCATTGCAGAGTGAAATCAGGAAATTTAAAGTTGCAGTAAGCTGCTTGGTGCTTCTATTAGTATCGAATATAACTTCCAAGGCTACTGATAGCTGCCTGGCAGCGGCTACGCATACTGCTGATCAGCCTACATACCCTATCCTGTCCAATCAGGTTCCATTCCTGCACCATTGGATGGTTAATGTTGTGCAGTGTGGTGTGTGCATCAACATGTTGGGCGGCCAAATCTTTAACGATCCTTTACTTGCCCTGTATGCCTGTATTTGTCCCGAAGCTTTCTTATTGTTTTTATGGATACGTTTGTTCGGCGGGCAACATCTTTTACTCCAATCCCAGCCTCTAGCAGACCTATAGCGTTTGCACTGTCTTAGTTAGATAAACGAGGCGTACCCAACTGTGACCTCCACTGTTCGCAAGTTCATTTGCCTTTGAGTACGCCTCACATACTGTATGCACTGTCCACCCCTTTAGAAAGGTGTATTCCATGAAAGAACGGGATTCTTTTGACAAATCCGTGACAGTAAGGAATGATCCACGTGCTCATGTTCACAAAGGCTGGTAGCGCACATTGATAAACATGCAACTGTGGCATTTTCAGTGTTTCAAAGAAAATGGCCGATTATATAATCGATTTCTTTGCACAAAAATAGTAAAACATGTGCAGTAAGCTTCCTACAATAAAAACTCCTGGGAACTGTTGGTTTCCATCTCACCCAGTACAACAAGGCAGGCAGGGGTACTTCCTTTCTTTAACCCTATATTTATTGCATGGGTTGAAACAGTAAGATTGCTATGAAAACTCTCATCAGGCAAACATTACTCGTGTGCTCTACTTTAGTGAGGATCTGCAGATGTGCAGTTACACCTAGGATGTCTAAGTTTATACATAATGTAGTCATAAGAATGCAATATTAAGAACTTAAGGTAAATTCCTACTTCGGGCTTCCAGATATCTAACAGAAAAGTCTTTGAAAGTCCTTCCACGGCGGTATTATATTAACAGAGAATATTAACATAACAATGTCTTTGAAACTCTAAGGGCAATTAAACTAACTCAGCTTATACAAAATTAAGTGGAAGCCAATGCCTAAATGATACGCCAACGTTGTGATATCAAAGATCATAGAATCATCTCTATGTTACAACCTGATCAGGTCCATTTACTATTTGAAGACCTCTTTACCTCTTGAGATGTACCTTCGCATTTCCTAGAATTGATGAAGAACCTTGAATGCTCAATCGAGTGGTATGTTTGTTTGTCTTTTGTTCGGTGTTTTCGTCTTCTGTAGATATGGTTAATGACGGAGACATGTATATTCGCTTATTTATGGATCAGTACGTTTTGCTCATTTTAAATCTCAGAGCAAAATCAAATATCCTGTGTTTTACAACGACGGAATGAAATATATGTGTATATGTATTAAACTTTGAGTAACACGCACGCACGCACAAACATATATATGGTTCATAATATATCTATATATATATATATATATATATATATATATGTGTGTGTGTGTGTGTGTGTGTGTGTGTCTTTTTCTGTCTACATATGTATATGTGCGTGCGTGCGTCGTGCGTGTGCAGCTCAAACACCTACCGTTCCAAGTCAAAACCTGCGTCAAAAATCCAAGAAAGTTCCTTGCATCCAAGATGTGCGCTTTCATAACCGAATCACAACCGCCAACAACAATAAAAGGTTTGAGTTTTGTGTATCAGCATTTAAGAAAGTACAGTATAGCAGCAAAAAGGACTAACAAGCATCAATTGGCATTCAGTATTTTCACCAACGAGTACTGACGGAAGTTGTTTATTGACTCCCCATTCTCATTGTTTTGAATCGGTTTTCAGATCCTGGTTGAAATGCATGCCATATGAGAAATTGTAACAAATATACGAAATTACTAAAAGCTACATTCCATGTTAAGCTGTAGAGGTAAAACCACAGCAAATTAAAAGAAAATGAAAGGAAATGAAACATAACACGTATGTATGTATGTATGTATGTATGTATGTATGTATGTATGTATGTATGAATGTATGTATGTATGTATGTATGTATGCAGGTATGTATGTATGTACGTGCGTATGTATGGGTTTATGTATGTATGTATGTATGTATGTATGTATGTATGTATGTAAGTATGTATGTATGTATGCATAACATGAATAGTGATTGACCAGTTTCTTTTCCGTAGATTTTTAAAGTTGCCACAATTAAACCAGGACAAAAACTAATCTCTTTTAATTTTAATCATTCAAATTCATGGGAACTTCATGAAATTCAGGACTTTTCTCCACAAGTGAGCCCACTGTGCACAACTTTTTTTCTTATCTCCATTGCCAAGAGAACACCCCTGTAGAGAGGTAAAGCCTTTTACTTGCACACTCAAAATGTAGGCATCCATCCTGGTACAAGCCTAACATGGTGAATAACATGAAGAAATATTCGGGCAACCAAAGTGGGAAAGAAAAGTGACAAGTCAACTGTTACATGTTCACATAACAGTTAAAATGTGAACTAACAACAACAAATGAAGGTAATTTTGAAGCTGTCATTAAAGCCGGTTTTCATTCGTGAAGTAACAGGACTGCTGCTTGATGGAGGAAGATATATTCCCTTCTCTTAACAGTATACATGCAATTTTTCAGCATATTCTGTCACAGGAAAAGTTTTATAAATCAATATTGTAGGTATGCTTAACATTATGTATGGATTTTTGCCCTGTTTTGGCAACAGAACACATTTATAAATCCTTCAATTTTTCATATTTGCATTTATTTTTTTGAGTCTTAAAAATCGTTAACGGCATTTACCAGATAAATATGTCAGAAGAACACTGGTTGATATTTGTCACATAATTTCCAACTCATTCATTGGTGATAATTGAAATGCGAAACGACACAGGTAAACAGGTGTATGAATTTTGCTCTGGCTAGGGTCACATCATTGTCCTTTCTCACCATGGAGTTCTCAACTGGCTTGGTAGACAGTGGACCTACATGACCACCAATGAAGCAACTCTGTAATGCAGTAAACCTGACTTCGCTTACTTTATTTGCACAGAAACCAGCCAATCACAACTCTGGTCTGTAACCTTTCGCCAGCAAAAACTTATCACTAAACAATGACCGTTGTAGATGATTCATAAATCCACAAGGTCAGAACGTTAATTGTAAAGACATTATTGCACGTTAACTACATAAACATACAAAATTAACTACTTATGTAAGTCAAGGAAATTAACAGGGGAAGACATTTTGTCCTTACAAGGAATACGTCCGTGACACTTGTGAAGCAGCATATGGTTACATTTGTCGGGTTTGGAGAAAACATGCTGGCTCTTCGGAGGTCAATAAACACTGTTTCTTAACCACCTTGTTTTGTTGCTTACTGAATAATTATAGATTTCTTCCTACTGTACGGTATGTAAAATGTCCAAGTTACCCAAGGTCTACCAAAAATAAATGTGTGGTTCTGGTAACTTGACAGACCCTACTGAAAAGGATCAGCCCTAAAATTAATGGAACAAAAAAAGGTACCTTTAAGCCGCCCTTCCCTAATAAATACTGGTCGACCCAGGCCAGTGGTACAAACTCAGTCAGAGACCCAAGTGGCCCAAAAATGTCCGTATTTTTTTTCAATAGCCCAAATGTGAGAACAAATGTGCTACCTGATTATATTGTTAATGATAGTGTTACATATGTACCACTTTCAGATAATTATGTTCAGGATGAGATGATAGAGGCTCGTGCGTCTAAGGATAAAAAAAAACATTAAATGGTCACGGTGTTAAATTGTTAGAACTATGTAAATCTATGGGTTTAAGGATACTAAATGGAAGAATAGAAACTGATGAAGGTGTTGGTCAATTCACATGTCACACCTCCAGAGGCGAAAGTGTTGTTGATTATATCATAACGTCAACAGATTTATTAGAGCGTGTGACTGATTTTGATATTTCAGAACCAAATATTTTGTCAGATCACAGTGTACTTTGTATGTCATTAAAATATGCTTCTGTACATAATTTTGAGAGTTGCTCAATAAGGAATGTTGAAAATAAAATGTTTGCATGGAATTCTGTTTATCAAGAAGAATTTGTTAACAATTTGCGAAAAGAGGAAAGTAATTTTGATATTATGGTGAATATGTTGAGTGGCCCTGTTACAGATCAAGAATGCATACAACAAGCAGTAGAAAAGTGTACAGATGCGATACAATCTGCAGCGGATCCTTTGTTTGCTAAAGTAACAAGTGGTAGGAATATGATGTGTAGGCCTAATGCTAATTTTTATTAAACCTAAATGGGCTAATGATGAGTATATGGAAAAACGTGCTAATTATTTGTGGCTTTAAATGAATATAGGCAGGAAAATACAGATGAGACAAGACTTAATATGGTGGGTGCTAGAAAAGCATAACAAAGTTGTGCCCGCAGATGTGGTTTTTTTTTTAATGATAAGTCTGAACCAGCTAAGCTGCGTGCTTTACGTTTTCAAAATGTTAAATTATATTGGAAGATGATTAGAGGTAAATCTTCGTATACTAAGACTAATTTGAATGCACAAAAATTTGCAGAATTTTTTTAGAAAGTAAATAATCCTGATGGCGATTTTCATAACCCTGATGAGGACATTGTTGATTTCTTAGAGGCAGAAGCTACTTTAGAAAACAATATGCAAATGATGTTTGATGAATTAAATAATGATATAAGTCTTGAAGAAGTAAAATATGCAATTAAGCAGATAAAACATGGTAAATCCGCGGGTCAAGACTTATTATTGAATGAGTTTTTCATTTGTGGTGAACAGGTTCTTTCGCCATATTTATTGATTTTGTTCAATGCAATTTTTAATGGTGGTATTTTTCCAGGTATGTGAACAACGGGTATTCTTTTGCCTTTACATAAGAAGGGAAGTGTAAATTTAGTCGATAATTATAGAGGGATAACATTGTTGAGTTCACTCAGTTAGGTTTTTACACGCATTTTGAATAATTGTCTTATGTGGTGGGCCGAGACATATCAGATTTATATTGAAGCGCAAGGTGGTTTTCGATCTGGATGCGGCACCACAGATAGTTTTCTTATTTTGCAAAGTGTAATCTCGTTTGTAAACAGTAAGAAAAGTTATTTTGCGCATTCATAGACTTTAAAAAAGCTTTCGATTATGTGGGTCGTGATATTTTGTGGTACAAGTTGAAAAAATTAGGAGTGAAAGGAAAATGAATAATATATTACGTAGCATGTTTTCTTCGTATGTAAAATATGATAAAGATTGCTCAGAGCCATTGGAATGTTCATTAGGTGTGAGGCAAGGGGAGTGTCTTTCTTCATTTTTGTTTGCTATGAATATAAACGATATGGAATCTTATTTAAAGAACAACAGTCAATGTGGAATTACAATAGGCCAGCTAAAATTGTTTATATTGTTGTATGCAGAAGATGCTGTATTATTGTCAGAATCAAGAGAGGGCTTACAGGATGGCTTGATAATTTAAAGGAATATTGTAATAAATGGAAAATAATTCTAAATGTAGAAAAAAACAAAGTTTATGGTATTTAGAAAGGGGGTTAAGTTGTCTCGTCATGATTGTTGGTCTTGTGGAGGAGAAGAGATTGAAATTGTTTCAAGATTTAAATATTTAGGACTGACTTTTACAACTACTGGTACTTTTACAGAAACTCAAAAAATTCTCGCTGATCAAGCCAGGAAATCTTTTTTTAGTTTATAGAAGAAGTTATATTCCTATGTGAATGTTGAACCTGATATTTGTTTGGACCTATTTGATAAAATGATTTTGCCCATTAGAAATTACGGATGTTAAATTTGGGGATTCAATGTCGGTAATGATGTGGACAAAGAACACTTGAATTATTGTAAAAATGTTTTATCAGTGCGCCAAAATTCAGTTACTGAAATGGTGCATGGTGAATTGGGTCGATACCCTCTCTATATTACAAGGTATTGTAGAATAATTAAATTTTGGTTCAAAATTCATAAGTCTGATAACTCAAAGCTGATAAAGTCATTATACAATTGCATATTTCAAGAGAGTATTTAACATTTGACTCTTTCAAGAATTGGGTGACACAAGTAAAAGATTTATTATGTACAACTGGGTTTGCCCATGTTTGGTTTGCACAAAGTGTAGCAGATGAGCAAGAGTTTTTATGTTATTTTAAACTCCGGCTGAAAGACATATATTTACAGGATCGGAATACGAAATTATCTTAAAAGAGTAACGCGCGCACTTAGAGTTTATTTGTAAGCGATTTAAAAGTTCATAGGTATTTGTGTGAGGTTAAGGTATCTAAACATACAATTGCATTGACTAGATTACGTACGAGTTCACATAATTTGTGTATTGAAACTGGGAGATGGGAAAATCCTCCCTCTGCCCTTGTGGATCGTAAGTTTCCATTTTGTAATGAGCTGGAGGACGAGTACCAGTTGGTATTAGAATGCCCTATGTAGGAGACTTTAAGAAGAAAGTATATTCCATTAGTATATCGACATTAGAGTATGTACAATTTCATTCGATTGTTTACTTCTGAAGATATTATGGTACTGCGTAAACTGGCTGCTTTTGTATTCGAAGCCATGGAAATGAGAAAAAGTATTTTGATTTGAGTCATGTATTACTCAGGTAATAGTTAAACCCCTGGCGCTGCTCTCCATGTCGACCACTGTTTGTGGTGAACGACATGGGGAGCAGCGGGTGAGAATGTTTAAATTGTTCTCGGTTGCTGTTGCCTGCCTGGTGGACTCGGTGGCGCGGAGGTGGTGGGGGGGCATATCGCGTCCGGGAATAGGTATAATCATGGTACAGTAGTACCTGCAATTACCAACCTGGCCAAATTCTCTGGCATTTTTGAAGAACTGTGATGCCAAATTTTGCTACAATGCACCAGAATAGGTATAATCATGGTACAGTAGTACCTGCAGTTACCAACCTGGCCAAATTCTCTGGCATTTTTGAAGAACTGTGATGCCAAATTTTGCTACAATGCACCATTTGGACAACCTTGGACCAGCTGCAACACGCGACCGACCAGCAAAATCACCCCCACAAACAACTACCCGTAAAAACGGTCGTTCAAATCAACCGTAACCACGTTGCAAGACAAAGCTAAGAGAAAAGCTGGCCAACGTGTGCCATTATTTTGCAGTAAAGTCAACTGAAATACAGCATTTTATTTCAACTTGTCAGGACTTGGGCTGGGGAAAAAGCATAGCGCCAAGATGGGTGCAGTATCGGTAACTAGTATCGCTAGGTTTCAGGTGTCCGTTCTCCGAGTTACCAGAGCAAACAGTCGTCAACGTATTTTTAAAAGATGACTTACAATCTAAACTTTAATCTGCCCGCTCCGTTGTGTCTGAAGCAGTTATCATCGTTAGTTATAAATCCAAATACAACACAAAGGCATATGCATAATGCACGCACATTGAGCGCACATTTCAACATGGCGCAATGCATTATGGGAAAAAAATCACAACGAATCGTGGCCGCGAGTTTTCAGCACCGTTCCAGGTGTCCGTTCTCCGAGTTACCAGGGCAAACGGTCGTTAAAGTACTTTTAAAACATGACTTACTACCTTAACTTTAATCTGCCCGCTCGGCTGTGTCTGAAGCAGTTATCATCGTTAGTTACAAATCCAAATACGACACAGCACACTCGAGCGCGATTTTGAACATTGCGCAATTAATGCATTGATTGCAGGACAGTCTCACAGAAGTACACTTATTTTGGATATCAAAGTGAATCACAGCCACAGCATATACATCATTATTGATGCTCTGAAATAATTGCAAAATATATATTTTTGATTTCATGTATTTTAACCCTCTTCCCACCCCACACAGCAAGATCGTCCCAATGCTCATTCACAAACCATTGGCATTGGGTGCAGAACTCACTATTTTCACAATGGCAGCCATGTCGATTGGATATTTTGAAGGGGTGGCGTCCAGAATATATGTGTGATTAGTGTTAAGGGAAAGTTAATTTGTTGAATGAATGCAATGGACAATATATAGTGGGACTTTTCCAAAGTGAGCATTACCTTAAAATGTAAATACAAGGACAAAGAGTGACCAGTTGTAGGCCCTGGAAATTGTATCTTGTATCAGACGTAAAAGTCGCCCTGAGGCAATAAAATAAGGGCCAGCAATTGACTGAGTGCCAGGAGCCCCACTGCGTCAAAGACAAAGCTCAATGGAGAAGGTTGCCCCGATGGTGGATACAGGTCTGAAAGTACTGGCGAGTTTTTATATAAGTAGTAATTACATGTCCTCACCATTTAAAACTAAAAGTTACTTAGGCAACAACAATTTCTTTTAAAATACCTTTGCGATGGTTGCCACGCTAAGCATGATATGTACGAGGAATTTTAGTGCTGCAACATACATGCTGAGATGTGTCCTGCCCAGCGATGCCCTCTCCAGTCAGGTGGAGGTGAGAAAGTATGTGCTGCATCGCTGCAATCTAGCAGTTAATACCAACCTTTGACCGTAAGTTAGTCGTGGTGTTTTAAATAACCAAGTATGTAACCTGGATATATTTATAAATTGCTCAGGGCAGAATTTAATTTCGCTGTTATTTCATCAGAACGTTTCATCCACAAAAAAGGGGAAAAGTTACAGTTGAATTTCGGAGTTTGATTTTAAAAATAGGCCTTGTACGCCCAAAGCAACAAACTTGTAGCTTTTTAGCTGTTTTCCATCTATGTTGTATGCCAAAATGAAGAAGGTGAGAGCGTTTCATTTTAATGGCTTACCGGTAAATTGGAAAAACTTGTCAATAGCAAATTGAAATATAGGTTTGCAAAAGTTACCTATAGTACTAATGTTGAACTGTACTATAAGCCTATGGTTGGAAATTCTCTCACGCAATAACTATGTTGGAATGCTGAATAATGGTAACCATATTATTTTGGCGAAAGTCACTTTGATTTTCCTGTTGTAATATGACCCTAAAACCACACAAAAGGCTCCGACGTTTGTCTGATGAGGATTTTATGTCAAGGTTAAACATACATACTGTGTCACCTGAATGAAAAATTCAGGCAATATAAGAAGAAATCAGCCAACATTTTGTGTTTGGGCGATTTTATCATTTTTCTGAGTCCTGATTGTTTATGACCTTCAACACGCCCTATTGTACATTAGACGGTACTAAAAATCAATGAAAGGCGGTATCCTTCAGTCTGTTCTGGGTCGACTCTCAGATTAACAGGACTGTAATTTCGACCTCTTGTTAATAGGGATCGGGCAACAGAATATGAAGACTCCGTTGTACCGGTTAAACTTTATGTTTGAAAATGCTATGGCATTTTACAAAGAGAAGTAAAAAAAGTACCGAAATGAAAACTACTTTAATCTATTCCAACATGTATATAGATTTTGTCTTTGTTTATCCTATTCATGTCACTTTGCTATGAATCTGCCTGCCACGCGTAATATGTTTGAACACTGATATCAATTTTGCCAAATGTTGAGACTAGAGTGTTTTTCTCTCTGTTGCATCCCTAGTACAGATACTAAGTACATAATACAGGGAAGTATTGAGATTTGCAGAAAGATGTGCCGATCCAAATGTATGAGGCACACATTTACACAAGCCTGGTCGCCATACCACGTCTCTTCCTGTCCTTTGGTGAACAGCAAATTCAGACATGGATATACAACGCCCAAATAGCGTGCATATTACATGGAGGCCATCAGGGTAAGACCAAATCCATAGCATAATGGTATTTTATCCTTGAAATAGGTAGAATTGCCCACAAGCATACACACACACACACACACATATATATATATATATATATATATATATATATATGTGTGTGTGTGTGTGTGTGTGTGTGTGTGTGCTTGTGTGTGTGCGTGTATTTATATATATATATATAGAGAGAGAGAGAGAGAGAGAGAGAGAGAGAGAGAGACAGAGACAGAGACAGAGAGATGAACTATGAAAACATAATATAAAACTAAAAAAGAAGATTTGCTCAGAGCAAATTTGTGTGCCTTCAAAAGTTGTAAATATCAAATGCTTCAACTTTTATCCTTTGGTACTTCACATTAATTTAAGCTTATGGCTGGATGCAAATTTCAAAGTCCAAAAGATTTTTGACCCTTACAGGTCACATGTAAATTGCGCATTGTTACAATACCCACAATTTAAGCCCAACATGAACCAAACCGGATGAAAATTGACCAAGTTATGGCAAGATGAAATTTCAAAGGGCCAAATGACCTTGACCTTTGCCCTTTTGAGGTTACATGTTCTTACAAGAATGTGCAGTGTTACAATCCCTGCCATCTGAGTCCAACATGATTAGAATTGGATGGAAATTGGCTGAGTTATGGCTGGATGAAACTTTCAAAGGTGAAAATGATGTTTGACCTTTGACCTTTAGAGGTCACATGTAAGGTTCACAAATGTGCAGTGTTACAATAGCTACGATTTGAGCCCAACATGATCAAAATTGGATAAAAATTGACCAAGTTATGGCTAGAAGAAAGCCACCATCGAAAGTGACCTTTGACCTTGAAATGACCTTTGACCTTAAGATGACCTCTACCTGAAGTGAACCTTGACCTAAAAATGACATTTTGCTTAAAACTGACCTTTGACCTTGACATGACCTTTGATTTTGACATGACCTTGACATTTGAGATGACCTTTACCTTGCTGTGATCGAACTCCTATACACTTGGCACCAAATCTTTTATAGTATATAAGATATTGAAGATTTAAAATTTTAATAATCCCTCATTTACATGATTTTGAAAAGCATGACCTCTCATTATTAAAAGGTGAGACTTCATCTGTAGAAGTGTAATTGTGCTAAGTTTGGAGTTTCTACATGTAATACTTTTGAAATGAAATGTCGGACAAATTTGCCTGTAAAGAAAGAAAGAAAGAAAGAATTCCTAGAAAAACAATATGTCTGTGTTGGCACACAGACATAAATATAAGCCCCTTTGTGGAACAAGAAAAACAGGTGGCATATATGTTGCATATATTCCACCAGAATTACAGCAAATCCACACCCTTTAGGTAGTTTCAGTTTAATGTAGGTAGAAAAACCACGTACTTATAATCAGGGGTGCTAAAACCCCAAATTCTCATAGTTATGCCACTGTGACCTCATACAGTTCCAATAGGCACGTATTAATTGGAGGGTAACTGTATATCTTTTGTGGAAGGGTTGCTGGGGGGGGGGGCATGCTGTTATCCCAAAATTGGGTGATCATCAGCGAATGCATAGGTTCACTCTGTAAAATAGCTTATTTCTGAGAATGAGAGAGTCGTGGTTTAGTCAGTTTAAAGTCGAACAAAAGCATTTAAGTTCAGATAAAATGTTCCGATGTCATAACTCGCAAATTGTCTCTTCAGATTAAATTGTAGTCCTATTTCAGGAGGCAGTGGACTTCCATAGCAGAAAGTAGTTCTTCATCTCTTTCAGGAGCCAGTTTAAATGCATAAATATAAATTTTGTTACTCGTCTAGGAACCATTGCAGGCACAGATTGAAGGTTGCACTTGGGCAATCACATATTACCCAAGTGCAACTGTGAGAAGCTATTTCAGGTGCATCTGTGAATACGGCTCAAATAACTCCATGGACAAATAGTAAAATTTACTCTATCATGTTTGATGCAATTTGCTTGCAATTTCATCATTTGGTCTTGTCTCTCCCCACATATAAAGCCACAGGCTGGTATTCACTGTTTAAGTCGGTCTTTGATTAAATCTCGGGTAAGAGTATCACACATCTATCTAAAATCCTATTCTCTGGCTGGCTGAAGACCCCCAATAACCAAATATACATATTTGAATTGCAACTAATATAAAACATTTTCTAGATTTGTATACAGTTGATGATTTTGGAAATTTCTCATTTTCAAAGTAGAAAGTGTTTTTTTTTTACCTATCATTTTAAATGACAGTTTATACAGGTTGTGTTTAACATAAATGCATTTGCAATAATGATCCAAAAATGAGCCAGATTATATATCTTTTACAATATTATCATCTGCCCATCCCTATCAGTCACCAGTTTTCACAGACTCCCATGATTGTACTCAAGCATGTGTGGATGTGTGTAGGCATCTGACGGAAGGTCAGGGCCTCTGAGGGTATGTGGGGGTTTGTAGGATCTGGGTGGATGTTTTAGACGTGTACTTGAGGAGGAGGAGGAGGAGGAGGAGGAGGAGGACTCTTTACAGGGAATATATGGTACAAATAAATGCTTGGATTTTTTTTTTAACATGAAAAACTACTTTAATTTACACATAAAAGCCTAGCAATTGTTTACAATTTTCTGTTGCAATAAATGGGGAAGTGCTGACAGTAATGTGGGGCATGTAGGATCATTTCACACGTCTACTTGAGGAGGAGGAGGAGGAGGAGGAGGATGATTTACAGGGAATATATGGAAATGCTAGGATCTTTTTTCACATGAAAAAAAATCTTCAATTCTAGTCAAGCAATTGTTTACAATCCTCTTTTACAATGAATTGTGGAGTGATGAACAGGGCCTTTGGTAGTAATTTGATTTGTACTAGTCTCATCCCCATTTGGGTTTACTACAAAGTGTGCATGTGCCCTGTGCTCCTTCACTAGGGTTGCAGCATCCTACAGAACCCATGAAGGGCATGTACATACATTTACCTGTCCAGGCCTTCTGCTTCTACTTCTTCTTCTTCTTCTTCTTCTTCTTCTTCTTCTTCTTCTTCTTCTTCTTCTTCTTCTTCTTCTTCTTCTTCTTCTTCTTCTTCTTCTTCTTCTTCTTCTTCTTCTTCTTCTTCTTCTTCTTCTTCTTCTTCTTCTTCTTCTTCTTGTCCTCCTCCTCCCTCTCCACCTACTCCTCCTCGTTCTTCTTCTTATAGTACGAACATATACCAAGGGATATGTTGGGCTTCTTGGAACAGTAACATGAGTGCACCGGCCATCAATGAAAATATATCTGTTACAGTACTGTTGTGGTATGCCAAGCCCAGGTAAAGACATAGAAAATTTGCTTCAACGTGACATTGCTTGCGTCGTTTACATTACCTACATGGTATTATGTTACCTAGTCTGACTTCCAAGTATAGTCAACCTGAAAGTGTGACAAGATGACAGGGTATTCACATGAGTCTTTGCACGTCTCACCACAGGTGCCATGTAGAGTGGCCACTATTGTTCGGCTAAAGAATAAGTGCTGACTTATCAAATTGCCCTCATTATATCAAGGATACCTATCCCTACTAATGTAAAGTCTGGTTTTTATCAATGAGTGTACTGGACATTAGTGGGACACTCCTGCATTGATCTTACCACCCAAGAGGGGTCACTTGTTGGAATTGGGTCAAGGTTAATAAATTCAACCCATCCATCTTGCGAGAATCCAAATATTGGCATCAGGTTACGTTATCATGATGCAGCGAAAAAGACCATCATGTAGTGCTACATGTTTCCAAGCAAATGACAGTGTAAGCTTGAAACAAATGTGGCCCATTTATGACCGAGAGGAGAGGGTTTAAAAGGCAAAATGCACATTTCTTTTTCGCTAGTAAAGCACGTCCTTTGTGTATTCAACGTGAATCCTTGAGGAAAATATTTTCATCACAGGTCTGTGGCCTCACACTCTCTGTACATTGCACGCGGGATGTATATTATAGGTAAGCTATTATTTTCCTTATATAGGCCAAACTTCAGATGTGGATTTTCATTCAGAATTATATCCAGGGGACCATGCCTCCTATGCGGGTGCACTTTGGTGCACGCTTGCACAACATGTACCCCCACCTTTGATCTTTGGTACTCCACTGTAGGAAATATGCAGCTCTCTGCTGACATAAAGGACTGAATGGGCAACTGACCTCTCGGACATAAAGGACTAAATGGGCAGCTGACCTCTCTGACATAAAGGACTAAATGGGTAGCTAGCTTCTCTGACATAAAGGACCAAATGGGCAGCTGACCTCTCAACTTGAAGGCAAAATCTGACATATTTTAATGCACAGACAGAACGATGATGAACCTTGATAAGATATCAGCTGTCAAGATACGGGAAAGTACACATGAAGAAGACGTTCACATGAAGTCGATTCTATCTCACTATGTCCAGTGCAACACCTTTGCCATATAAACACTTTTGAGGCCAAATGCAAGAGTCTGGTTGTTTCAGTATTCAAACATATAATTGGCAAAACAAGCAGGTAAAAGGAAAAAAACAAACAAACAAACAAACAAACAAGTGGGAGCGACATTATAATGGCTGGCTTCCTTACGTAATATTTCTTTTAAGAATACAACTTGGGGCAACCAAATTAAAATAACTTATACAATCGAAGATAAACAATATATGTGTGTTCTAAATCCACTCTGCCCCCAACGTGGAATCACCTTAAAAGTCCAATATCACCACATGACATTACAAAGGGCAGCACATTTTTCCATACAACGCAGGCGGCGATTGAAGTGCATCTTACGAAGATGGCCTGCATGTAATATGTAACAATCTAAAGGAGGATGTCACAGGAATAATAGATGTTGACTAGATCACCATGACTTTGATGACTTTACAAATGGAATTATGTTTGCTATGTAAGGGACAACAAATTGGACGGAACTATATTAAAACTGACTGGCGTCAGCGGTGCTCTGTTTCAACATCATTCGATGGTCGCGTCCAGTTCAGCCTGAACTACACTTTACTCCAACGATCAACGGTTTTTAAATTTCATAACATTGTCAATGCAAATGCATATTCATCTATTCAAACTACATCCACGGTAGTTCTGTGTAACATCAGCGCCTGGTTTTCTTTTCGCGTAAGGCTGTGAACGTCTATATTTTTATCCGTATGACTGTTTTTGAAGCCACGCTGAGCCGTATGATTTTCAGTTTTCTGGGAATGGGCCAAATTTATCACTATAAAAGTTACATGGTACATAAAGCCAAGTCATTTACTTTGATGACGAAATATTATAGGTCTTGACATTGCAGAGGAAAACCGCATCAGGTTTGATTGATTCTGAACGAGTAAAAATTGAAGTAGTTGATTTATGTAATGTTATAAACAAATAAGTGTATACCTTAACTCAGTGCCCTTGTTCCTAGCCTCAATAGGTAGTAACTTGCCCATAGGTTTTAGGATAGGGTGTCCGACCCTTTGTGCTGCGTGGCAAAACAGCAAATTGTGACCTTTTGTTGCATTTTGTCAGATTGTTTTTTATGATATGTTTCAATGATATGCGCGCTTTCGGATTTTGCACGAAAAAGAAAGATATAGTTATCAGAGTTTGCTTCGAAAATTCACGAGAAATGTTGCACTTTTTCTGTTGGATCGCTGGTTTTTTTGGAGTGCTTACCATTTTTATCAAGAGTTGCCTTGTAACCTTTGCTGATTAGGGCAATACCCGTATACTTTGTCATCATGGAGAGCTTATATTCTCAGTCTGTCTTGTCATAACAACTACACGTGGTAAAGCAAAGACACTGTTCTTTCAGGAAAGGAATGAACAAGTAATATAAAACCTGTCAGAAACTTACCCGATTACTCTAATTTGTACGTAAATGCCTTGTTGTATTTTGCACTCGAGAAAACTAACGAAATACACTAGCGAAAGATTGTCACTAAGCTTTGATTGTGAACAGATTGAGAGTAAAACATTTTCTCATCCAGCTGAACAAGTGCTCCTAAGATAGTACATCTACTGTTCCCCTCCATTTACCACAGCAATAATGTTTGTGGCAGAGAAGTTTCTTTAACTCCTTTTTAAAGTTTTTTGTCATTAGTATGTATGTCCAAGGATTGATCAGGCTTGTAGAGTATGCTAATAATAGCCATACAGATTCGCCTATTCCTGTAGCATATTGCTGCCCATGGAAGGTTACATTTCCATTCATAATGAAATATGGTACAGTGGCACACAATATCACCAGTATGGCAGTAATCGATGCTCGGACACTTTTCCAGATAGACAGAGACTGAATTGGGTTATTCACTGGGTTTTGTGCTCCAAATAAAGCTGAGTTTTGTAAAATATTACTTTCAGAAACATGACGATGGGCAATTTTCGTCATCAAAATGAAAAATAATATCGCTCCAAATGAAGGAATTAGCAGAAGGGGCAACAAGCCACCAAGATACAACCATTTGTGAAAATTTGAATAGCAAGATTCCGCATTCCCCATGAAAACGATTGATATAAAAGTTAAAGCCCCTAATCCAAACCAAAGACAGAATAGTGTAAGAATTGTCACACGTTTTGTTACAAAACTACTGTAGCGCAAAGCACACTTAATCGCAATATAGCGGTCACCAATCATGAGGAACAATGACCACTGCGATGCCACCCATGTAATCTGCATTGCATGAATTACTCTACAGTCTACATTTTCATTCAACAAGGCACAAAAAAATGTTGCATTCAGCAGAATGCAAGATGAAATTAAGGACACAACGAATGCATTTGTGAGAGTTCTCAGTCGCGAACTCCTTGCAAGAAGGAAAATCACCAATAGATTGCTGGGGACTGCCAATGCCGTTATGATCCCTCCTATTGCATTCTGATATCGTTGCACTGTGTTGTAATCCACAATTGTGTCCATATAAGAGGTACACTCTCCTAAATCGTCTCCAGAATCTTCTTGTGTGCAGTTAGCCGACAACCCACGATAATTATGGTCAAAGTTTGATCCAAATATAGTGGAATTGTTCATAGTCAAAAAATTTGCAGAGGACTATTCACATTCCTTGATAAATCTCTCAAGAAGCCGCTCTATTGTCGTCCGCGCATTAATGCAATGCTGCGTTTTTAACTTTTTCTGAAACGCAAGCGTTAGTCGTGCTGCCCTCACGGGAAACACAAACAAATCACATCTGCGCAGATACATGCTATTTGCTCCATTCGCAAGGATGCCCAGTCCCAGTGGCATCGATCCAAGTTACGATATGCTCATCATACTTTTTTTTGCCTGCTAAACAGACTATGTTTCATTTATTCTGCCACACGGGCCTCAGTCTGCTTGCGAGGCAACAACGCATTCTAACTGTCAAATGGCCACTCATTGGCTAACCACACACTTCAACTAGTTTCTGGGTGGATCAAAACTAACCGGACTGCTATAATTAGCCTGGAAGCCTGACCGCTTCTCGCTTACCACGCAGCCCTACGTTCGCTTACCGGATAGCCAGAGAAAAAATATTTTTGCACATTTACAAAACTAAGATGGCTGGGCGCAGTTGAAAGATATTGTGTTCGTTTTAGCATTCATAGGTAACGACAAGAAGACACAATGGGAACATTGTGTAAGTTAAACCTCCAGAGAACAGTAGGCCCATGATTTACAATTAAAATATAAAATATCTCAGTGTTGCAATCCGACATAATAGCTCCATGAAGCCCCGCTAAAAGAAAAGTTTCAGAAACCGTACTTTACCAGTTAATTCCCTAGATATGACTTTGTCTTGTGATTCTCTTTGGTACAGTGCTATGGAGTATTTGTAGTGCTCCAAAGTACTCACCTCTCATCTGCGTAATATATGACCAATTTCCACTCAAAATTCAAGTATTTGCATCTACTTGAATTAGGAAAGATTCTGCTGTTTTTCGTAACATGGTACTTTAAGTCCCAAAATGCGTATTTAGACTTTAAATTTCTTTGAAATATATGTTTTCGAAATAGATACCCCAAGTACCCACGCTTCTGTGAAATATGAACAAAAATCAATGAATAATTAACCCATTTAAGTTCACTATTTCGGGCTATGTCCTCCATATTTTTTGACAATTTTTTTCCCAAACATGTATTTAAATTAGGGATTTCTTTGGAAATTTTGCTTGCAATATCCAACTCTCGGTGAACGGAGTGTTTGTAGTGCTTGAAAGTACCCATCTGTCTGTGAAATATAAACAATTTCCTATCAACATTCCAGTCTGCGTGTCAACATGAATTCACAACCTTTCTGTTGTCTGTCATAAAATACGACACTTTCAGTCCTACGCTAATGTTCAACCCATTTTCGCCTTTTTCAGCCATTTTTTTTCCATTTTGATACGATTTTTATGTTGTCCACGGTAGGGAAAAATATGAAAGTGCTAAATTGGTCACAAAGCACAAAAATGATAAAAAACACATAGCCACCATTACAAAAGTAGGGACCAGTGTGTGCTTGTTAGCATATAGACAAGTGCTGTCACGCAACACAGCCTGATGCCAATTACTAGACTTGTTAAGGGCAAGAAAAGGGGTGATCACTGCATTTCATAGTGCAAAGGTCCAACTTGGCACAAGTCTTCCCTAGGGCAAAATGAAAACAAAACTCCAAGGACATACTCTGTCTCTATGCTTAAAGTCATCTAATTAGCATAAATTATACAACTTAACACCTGAATGAAAGGACCGGCTAGCCTTGCGACCAATTACCAAAAATATATGTGTGAATAGTTGCAACTAACTAATTTAACGGCAAAGAATGCATTTCTGAGGTCATTTTGATAGTTAGCGGCCATTTTGACTTTCAAAATGCAAGATGGCCGTGCGTTAACATCTTTTCTTCACACATTGTGCGTAACACTAAAACCGTTTAAGCAAGAACTATGTGCAGTGACCAATTTATATTATTCTAGGGATGAGAAACTCATTTCTGGCATTTTATTTACGATTGAAGATGATTTGAAGGTGAATGGTGGAAGAAAATCTGAACTGCTTTGAAGTTATGGAAGTTGATGGCTTGTAACCGATGCTGGTATATGTTCTCCATGATTCCTGATGACACAATTGAGACCTGTTTTGTCCCATTATCACAAGTCATTAATAAGTCTCAGTTCTGAATCAATACCGTAAAATTGGCTCAATTAGCTTAAATTATGCTAATTAGTGTAAAAAACACATTCCAACAGTTTAATCACTAAGCATGAAGTGTGCAGTTCAAGTGGCTAATTTTAGGGTGTGAAACGCATTTGACATTAATGTCCAGAAGCAACATGGCTGCTGCCACCCCTATGGTGAATTTAGATATATTAGTCTCCTGTGTTTTTCCAGACGTCTGCATACAATGGATTTCTTAACGCCTGATCTCTTTCAGAGTGGACACTTGTGGTGTAACTACCCCAAGGAGGACACTTAGCTGCAACCTCCTGCTGGATGAAGATGGAAACAGGAGACCTTTGATACCGCCCCAGTATATCACATATCCAGCTATCTCCATGAAGTTTATCCGTCTGGCAATCTCCGGTTATTTGAGTGAATGTAAACCCACATGTAGAAGTTGCATAAACGGGCGTGTATAACACTCTGTAGTTAACGGTTTTTTTTAAAGATATGTATCTGTATATATCTCAAAATGTGATATCATATTTTAAATCAGACAAGGGCCATATGTTGAGAGTATTTGTAGATATTATTTATAGGCATTTTGACAAAGTAGCCATTCGTGATAAAGTGCCATAATAGGACTGCGATATAAAGTGCCGCAACATGACTGTGATGTCATACAAACAGGATATAGTTGACCTCAAGATGAATATGAACTATATGCCCCAATCTAAATCTTCATACAATGCCAGTGCCAATTTTGATTTCATTATTTTTCAGTGCATTTTCGGAAAATAAAGTTTGTTTGTTCCTGATTTGTTTTAATATGACATTATATCACGTGGTCTATATCTGATTGAGGACGTGAAAGATAGTTATGTAACACGTGATCAGTATCCATAAATTTATTTCATGTAGCTTTTCTGTGACTTTTAAGCCACAAATCACCCCCTATTGCATCTGCAGCACCAGACATATGTTTTAGGGAGTTATGCGTCCCAGGAGTTCCATGCCATCATGCAGATTGTATATGAGTAAAGCGCAGATTTTCTTTTGCTTTGCATCATAAACTTTTTAATGCAATGCTATAAATGGCTCCCCCACCCCCAATTAGTACAACCTGTTGCATAATACATGTTTATAGCTTTTACAGGTTAAAGGTTGTGAACCCTGAGCAGCAAAATTAACATTATTTTCTAGCTAATTTTTCAATTGTCGTTAAAGAAATGAAGTAAATTATGATTAGCAGTGCACGATTCAGAAAATGTGCAGTGGCCATCTTGGTTTTTAAATGACAAAATGGCTGCCAATTGTCCAATTACCCTAAAAATGGATTCCTGACCCTCAAATTGGCCAGTTGCGTCTACTCACACGTTTCCTTCTGTTCTGTTGTTAACAAGTTATGTCCTTCTCTCTTCCCATTCTGTACCAGAGCTTAGGACACGTATTACTTTCTTTCATTGCTTATTAGCATAATCTATGCTAGGTAGACGACCGTAAGCAGTATTAATGAGTATTAATAAAAAAAAGGTTAAAAAAAAAAGAGAAAAAGGAAATGAAGTGTATCTCAATCCTATATGTGAGAGGTTTGAGTGAAAAAATTGGAAAATCGTTATCAAAATACGACATAAAAGTCGCTCATAAATCTTCCAGGACGATTAAATCTATTCTATGCAATGGAAAAGATAAAATACCGGAATGTGAAAGAAAAGGGGCCATTTATAAAATTGATTGTGAATGTGGAAAGTCATATATCGGTGAAACGGTGCGCCCCCTAACGGCAAGAATTTCTGAGCACAGGAAAGCAGTTACACAAGGCGAAATTAACAAGTCGGCGATAGCAGAACACTGTCTTAACCTTTGAGCCCAATTATTGGAAAAGGAAAATACGTGAATCTATTAAAATTAAAACGTACAAGACAGGTCCTGAAACTGGTATGAATCGGGATAATGGATTGGAGATAGGATTCGTCTGGGACTGTATTGTGAAGCAAAATAATTGAATAATTCCTTAGCAGGCCTAGGCTGAATTTTTAACGCGCAGTAATGAAAAGTTCTAAAGTCATTTTGTTATTATAAGTACAAATATGTTGTTTACTTTCGTGTCTACGTAAATGACGTCATAAAATTACATATAATTACGTGCAAGGCCTAACTAATCAGTCTAACGTTCAAATAACTCCTTTACTTCCATTGAGAAAGCTGGGGACATCACCGGCTAAATATCTGGATATCAGAAATATTACCACATGGAATAAAAGTCCAATATAAACTTCGATTTATGATTTGCTAATCAACATGTGAGAAAAATGTCTTTGAAACAATATATTAGTATTAATGACATTCTATCACCAATGCAATGCCAGTACCCCAGCCCCAAAAGTAGTAGAATTATTGTACAATACACGTTTCTAGCACATACATCTCTACCGTGGTGCACTGTGTCCGAGGAAAATAAAATATCCAACGACCATCTTTGTTTTTTGAAGGTCAAAATGACTACCAATTGTCAAAAATAACCCCAAAACTGGTTTCCAGACCCTCAAATTAGCAAGTTGTGACTTCTCACACGTTTTCGTCTGTTTTCTTGTTAACAAGTTATGTCATTCTTTCTGTCAGGTACTACTTAGGATAATATATGCTAATTAGATGAGTCTGAGCACAGAAACATAATGTCTCTTCGGAATTTTATTTTTATTTTGCCCCCAAGGAACACCTGTGCAAAGTGGGATCTTTGCACAATAAAATGCAGTGTACACTCTATTAGCAAGTCTTAAACGATCAATAATGCATACACCACAGTTGCCTGGAGTGAACAGGAAAAAGCGAGTGATGATTGTGGATAGCTTATAGCTAAAACATATTGGCACACTGAAGTTTAGCAGAGATGTAGAGACCAAAAAACAAACAGACAGCATACTCCCTAACAGAAGCCTCTAATGTGCAGATACCCGATGATAAAGACTGTGTTGTATATTACACAATAGGGAACAATGTTAAATCATTCGAACCAAAAGACTGCGTCAAAAAGCTTGTAAACATTGTACACAGAAACGAACAAGGAAGGAAGACCATACTCTCTATGGGGGCTACGCGCACAGATACGCAGGAATGGGTGCCAAAACTCCAGTAGTCAACAGTTTGTTGAAGGAATAATAATTCCTAGGAACAACAATGTTAAATACCGCCACCACTTCAATATACAGGCAACCAGTAAGAGTAACAATCTGCATTGATAATGATGGTGTGCACTTACCACGAGATGGTTCGTATCTCTTCAGCTCTAACCTGAGGTATGCAGCGGATACAAGTTTGGGGATCAGCCGCAGACCATCTGGGCATAGACCTAGTAACTCGAATGGATATTTTGTTATGGTACAAGTGCCTTTGGCGGTGCCCAGATAACAAATTAAACTGACGTCAAAGGAGGTAATTTGTAAAACGAGAAAGAACATCCATTTTAAACATTTTAATGTCCAAATTACTAAGGTCTAACTAAAATATATGTGTGGTTCCAGTACCCCAATCGATCCCACTTAAAATGCCCGAGTCCCAACCCTAAATAATTTTTATGAAACATAAAATAATTGTTATATGTTTCAAGCCGCGCTTCCCTAATAAAAAGAATGATCGACTGGCTGAAAAAATTGAGAAAGTGGCGGGTTGTGTGCCATTATTTTGCAGTAAAGTCAACTCAAACACAGTATTTTCTTTCAACCTGCCTGCAGTGTAGGGTTAACTTGGGCCTAGGAAGGAGCATAGCTGCATAGGCATGGTTACTCGGTGAAACAGCATGGCCATGGCCATAGCCCCAGTTGAAAGATTTTATCGAGAAAGTGGCCGTCATGTGCAGTTATTTTGCGGTGAAGTCAATTCAAACACAACAATTTCATGCAGCTTGTCTGGAGGGTTAACTTGGGCCGAGGAAACAGCATAGCAACGAAAAGTTCGATAAGGCATAACAGGAAATGACGTATATAAATTACACAAATAATCCATTGATAACTTGATAGATACACATAAAGATGACATGAAAAGGAATTTTAATATCAAATTTTGGAAGAGCACTCCTCTATTCAACTTTTGTTCTGGATACCCAAATTACATAAAAACCCTTTTAAATCTAGATTCATAGCCGGTGCTGCAAAATGTATAACAAAAGATAAAACATTGTGTTTGCCTGCAATTAGGAATCATTTTCGTAAATACTCTGATGCAATTTCTAGAAACTGTGAAATAAATTGTTTCTGGAGTATCAGCAATTCTTCCGAGTTTGTATCTAAAATCAAAGATGTAAAAGAAAAAATATCAAATGTTTTAATTTTTCTACACTGTACACAAATCTACCCATAGATGAAGTCAAAAGTTCACTTTCAGAATTAATAAGCAAAATGTTTAAACATAAACCACACATAAATATTAATTCATATACAAAGAAACCATATTGATCACACAATAAATATTCAAAAATAACGTTAAATCTTACACTGTTGAAACTTTGATAGATGCTATAAAATTTCTTTTGGATGATACTTTTGTTCAATGCGGATCATTGGTTTTTCAACAAATAAAAGGCATTCCAATGGGTAGCAACTGCTCCCCTTCACTGGCATATTTGTATGTAACCTGGCTTAAATTTAAGTATGTGGATAAATTGATGAAAAAGGACTTTCAAATGGCTAGAAAATTATCAAACAACGCAAGATATACTGTTGAGATTGCTTGTGTAAATGTACAAAGTCAAAGTCAAAGTCAAAGTAAGCTTTATTTTATGTCGGTCGTTTTTTACAATAAACATTAGCTCTGAAGAGCTATTTTCCCACGTGAGTATAAGTTGTAAAATACATAGGTGAATACAAACAACAGTGTTTATATACATACAATAAAAATGGGATGAGGTTAAAATTTATCTTTCATGGTGATCAATAATCTGTACTAATAATAATATGTGTAAAACACTAGTCAGCAACTTTGGCACAGATAGGTGACATGCACTTCAGAGGCATCTATCTGCATGACATGCAGTTGCAGGTGTCACCATTCCAGCTGCTGACTAGTTTTTTAAATTGATTAAAGCTGGAGGCATTTCTAAACTAATCTGGTAGTTCATTCCACAATTTGGCTGCACCATACCGGAAAGATTTCAAACCATACTTGGTTGTTCTAACCCTTGGTATAGTGGCAGTGTTGGTGTATCTAAAAGAGTGTCTTGAGTCTTTTACCATCAGCAGGTCATATAAATACGAAGGGCCTTGTTTAGTAAGAATTTTGTATGCCTCGATCGCCATGGTCTTCATCCTTCTAGTGCGTAAGGATGGGAATTTTGATTTTTCCAACAGTTCTTCATATGGAGAATTTTGATCATCAAAGATGAATCTGAGAGCTCGCTCCTGAATGCGTTCCATTTTCTTTGTACTGCCCTAACCACAAAAGTGCCAAACTAATGGGCAGTATCCAAAATTTGAAAGAATGAAAGAGTGGTAAATGAGAAGTTTACAACTTTTGTTGAGGTAATGGCAGATTCTTTTCAATACATTTATCTGTCTGGATGCCTTCTTACACATTTCGGTAATATGTTTTCCAAACTAAGTCGAAGATCAATTGTGACGCCTAGCAGTTTTACTTCGTTCTGACAATGAATATCAAATTTGTCCAAATGAAAGGTGAGGTCTTTGCCTTTAGCCTTGTTACCAAAAAGAATTCCTTGGAACTTTTCAGGATTGGCTCTCATCAAATTCATCTCAAACCATTTGATAAGGTGAATACAGCCTGCTTCCAAAGCAGTGAAATTGCTGAAGAAATTTACCCAAAAGATATCCCTTTGGAGGGTAACAATTCAGATGGTCTCACAGATGTGTTTTTGGACTTGGATATTCAGGTCACTAACGACGGGTTTTTTATTAAAGTCTATCACAAAATAGATGAGTTTAACTTTGAAGTAGTTGATTATCTTTTCCCGGACAGTAATATTTTGGATACTATTGGATATAATACGTTTTTGTCACAGAATTTGAGATTTGGTGGTATTTCTTCTAAATTTCTGGACTTTGCATCTGGAACCAAATTTATTAACAATAAACTTGAATCAAGAGGATTCAAAGATGTACTTTTGATCAAATATTTCTACATATTTTGCTGTAAATATCCCGAGATGGTTAGAAAGTTTGGCTTCAATAATTTTAGAGATTTTAGACTTGCCTGTTTTGCTACATAATTGTATCTTTTATCATCATTCTGTTTTAATAGTCACCTTTCGGACATTTTAGGCTAGCTTGTTTTCTGTTAGGTTAAACCCCCAGGGGCTATCGGTAGCAAGTAGCGGCCTATGACAGTTACAAGCGTGCCTAATTATACTTGATATTTGGTTAGTATTTTCATTGCATTCTCTTGACTTAAATACAAATGACTTTCGTTCTTTTCTGACTTGCCCTATAATTTTACTGTTAATATCCAAAGATTACTAGAAAGTTTGGCCACAATAATTTACAGTTTTTAGACTTCTCTGTTTTGCTACTTAACTTTATCTTTTGGCATCTTTCTGTTTTAATATTTACTTTCAGACATTTTAGGCTTACATGTTTTCTGTGAGGTTAACCCCCCTGGGGCTATCGGTAGCAAGCAGCGGCCTACGACAGTTATATGTTTGCCTAATTGTACTTGAAATCCTGTCAAGAAAAATTGTTTTGATAACATGTTTTTGGCATAAATGCTAATGAATTTCATTCTGTTCTGACATGCCTAAATGCACATTTACTCAAAATTAAAAAAATATTCAAAATTGACAGTATCTTCTCAAATGTCACAAACCTGACACATTACGTTGATACATTGACTCAGGGTTGGCAGTGAAATAGAGCTTAATTGTTTGAGGAGTAGGTCTCATCATGGAGTTTGTTTTACATCTCTGGTGCATGATGTACATTGTTGCCGTCCCTGTTAGGATTCCCGTTGGTTTATACAGGTGGTCGAGCTGCAACTGTTTATTTTACAATCACTGGGACTGAATATAATGCCCCAGCTTGTTTCCACTTCAGTTTAACACTGACGGATGGATTAACTAGGATAAGCTGTCCACCTAGAAAGGGTACATATTGCTTCAGGGGTAAGTCAAATTTTTCTTATCTGAACCTGTACTATACAAATTTAGTAATTATGGTTTGTTTGACAGGTATTCTTCTTTCGTAATGAAGCTCTGCATTTACAAGCAAAACTTCACGTATGTAGCTACTTCATAATTTGCTACATTCATATTTATTCATTATTATGTGGGTTGTCTTTGCTGAATATTTAGCTTAGCCAAGGAGCTGCTACTCAGAGAGACATGTACAGGTAAAAGGCTCCGAAACATGTTCAGTAGTTACCCGCTGAAGACCCTTTGATTTATTTGGGCTAATACAGCCTATGTCAAAATTTTACAGAGGAGTGTGTGCAATATCGACAATAGTACTTCTATAAG
The DNA here is from genome assembly GCA_964020975.1 of Hermodice carunculata. Lineage (NCBI taxonomy): Eukaryota > Metazoa > Annelida > Polychaeta > Eunicida > Amphinomidae > Hermodice > Hermodice carunculata. Next base: position 12,589,715 of record OZ026616.1, on the reverse strand, counting down.
TGTATACGTTAGAAATAGACAGGTTAGCTTAAGGAGAGTAAAGAGTTTGCAGTGCGGAATAGGGTAATGACAACTAGGAAGTGGTTTTGGACAAAAAGACACAAATACTATAGCCACAGTTGTTCGGTGAAACAGCACAGACCATAGCCCAGGTTGTTCGGTGATCATTATTGTAACATTTCGTCACGTTCCAGGTGTCATTTCTCCAAATTACAAGGACAAATAGTCGTTAAAGAACCTTTAAATCATGACTTACAACTTAACTTTAATTTGCCTGCTTAGTTGTACATGAAGCAGTTATCATCGTTAGTTTCAAATCTAAATGCAACACGATACATCGAGCCGGCAAATCATACAACATTTTGAACATGGCACAATGCATCACAGGACAATCGCACAAAAATACAGCTGATTTGGATATCAAAGAGAATCGTGGCCACAGCATATTTCATATCATTATTGATGCTCTGAAATATTTGCAAAATATACACTAGGTTACTAAGGACAAGTTGAGGTGTATATTAGAGATGGGCTATCGAACGTCTAATAAAGTGAGATGACTATTACGAGTAAAGGTGTATCTTAGAGATGGACCCCTGAACCACTATTATGATTATTATTTGTGACATAGGATGAAGCTGAAAGTCATTCTTTTCTGCATTGAGAAACTGTCTAACTGACAAATTCACTTATTTGTTTCATTCTTTGCGTGTTTTCTGTTTATATATGTTCTTGTTGGTATGTTAATAATTTCCTTATTTTCAAACAAAACAGGGGCACTCTATATAATACCATTGCAGGAAGGCTGAACATTCAACCCACTTTAATTTGGATGTTTGAAAATTGACAACATTCCAAGTCAACAACATTATAGACTGGAAGTCCTATCAAGTTGCAATGTTGGTTTTGATGTATTATCATTCATGTTTTTCCCGTTGCAACAAGCTTTAGCTTATTTTTATCCTCTTTCGACCTCTTTTGTGACTGGATTGAACTGCATCCTTTACTTAATACTGTATGCAGACAGTGCTGTGATGATACCTGGACGTCTCACTGATGTTCTCAAATGACGATCTTCCTACTTAAATTTCAATGCATGGCTTACTGCACTCAGATGCTTTTTTCCTTGTCCATCTGAACTATTGCCCTCTCGTTTGGATGGACAACCCCAGGTTCAAATGAGCAAAATTGAAAAATGGCAGAAGTGAGCCTTACGCACCCTGATTATAAGTGAGACTATGCTTTATTGTTAAAAACAGCAAATGTCCCCTTCATGAGTGATTGGTACGGGCCTTGTTTGTTAAAGGAAGTGTGCAAATCAGTGAACAAAACAAATCTGGACATGATCTATTCACCAAGCATGACGCAAATTACCAATTTAAAAACATTTTAATCCTTCTTACAGTAAAAACAACTAAATATGTTCTGTACCCATTTGCTTATAAACGGGCTCGAGTCTGGGACTCAATAGATGATACTGGGCATTGTGCAGGGTCTCAATTTTCATGACTTTCTGCCATTGTCATAACTGGCTCCAGCTCACTTCATTCTGTAGTCAATATTTTTTATTGAATAAATCCCCTTGGAGTCATTAATTGTTTTTATTCTAGTCTCTGTTGTACATACTGTGTGCGTATTTCTGCTTTTATGTGCGGCTTAATTTAACCTGTATCTTTCAGTCACAGTGTATATGCAACGGTTTAATTACTTTTATTATTGTCATTTGCTTACGTCGACTATAATGGTGTACTAAAGTTCCCTGTACATTAAGGTGGAAAAAAATAAAGCTTTATGTTATCTTATGTAATCTTACCGGTCCTATGTTGTTTTAGTGCGTTCTTGATGGCTAATGCTTGACTTGTTCTAACATTACTGATATTTATAACATGGTGACGGATTTCCTCAATGGTTTACATTCGAACTGTCTCATTAACTGAAAGTTTGTGTTTTGCATCCTGCGTTGCTGTTGGGGAGTGTCTTTGATATCTTCTGTAAAGAGGTTGAATAAGTCGGTGCTAAAGTCTTCTTTGGCGCACTTTGTTCAATGCTATCAGAGTTTTAGGCAT